>CAJNOP010000637.1:46534-105124 GCA_905250075.1 Rotaria sp. Silwood1 | reverse complement strand
CCGTATTTCGAGTTTAGTACAAGCTATAATGCTGAAACTTTTAGGAAACATTCCTGAATCTATGACTATATTGAAAAAAAATTTTCAAGTGAATCGGTCAATGTAAAGATGATTTTTCAGTATGACGAAGTGAAAATCATCATAATTGTGATTGGGTCGATACTCATTAACAGGCTGATATCTCAGCAATCCAAAAGATTTCTCTGATGAAAATTCTATTGGAGAAAGCTGAAGACTCAAGTCTTTGAATAGTAGGTTTCCCGACTTTCAAAGTGCTTGTATGACTGAGATATAACCAATGCAAGATAACGATAGTGTTTGGTATATAACTCTGTTCTATTACATTGAATTGATGTCGGGTTGGTGTCTATGATCAGCGTTTGTCAGTACTCACATACAGCCGAAATCTTGAAATATTGATAAAGATCAAGGGGGTTGTGACGATTTTTGATAGAAGGGATATTAGTGCTGATGGTATTACACTTTATTCTATTCCTTCATATCATATAATCGCATCGTTTACATACATAGCACACGCTTATATACTCAAGTAGAAGAAGAGATGATGACGAGAGATGATATAAGACCAAGGAGAGAGTCGTTATAGGAGAACAATAGGATAAGGACAGAAGAATAGAAAGGTAAGGACAATGTATAATATACGTGTGAGTGATATGGGAAGGTTAAGTATCATGTATGAAATTCAATCAATCGAGATCGTTACATTATGCTTCATCATTTATAATAGTCCAGACTCAATCACTAAATAAGGCCACGATTCATCGTATGCACGGTCGTGGATGCTCTTCCTTTTTTTAAATATAAAATAGTTTTTGGATGAGCGTCATAGCTCTGCATATGACTAGTTTTTTTCTTCAAAAAAATTACAGGTAACATACTGAATGACTGTCACCAATAAAGCAGTCAGGATGTGAGTTATGGTCTAAAAATGATTTCAAACTTGTTATGTAGTAGAAATTTTTGAGAAAAAAGACTAGACTGACAATATCAGCATGACTAGAAATACGACTGATCTTTTTGTCTTTTCTTTGTTCACTGGGGCAGTAGGAAAACAAATTCTCTCTCAATGAACAAACTTTACCGGTATGGGCCATGTTGCTGTCACATCAATAGTAGCGTTCTGTTCAGTAGTGTTGTTATATGTATCAATTAGTACAGTTTTTTTCGTAATGTTGTTATATGTATCAATTAGTAGAGTTCTTTTAGTAATGTTGTTATCTGTATCAGTTAGTACATTTCTTTTAATATTTTTTGCTGGTACAGGAACAATTGATTGTGATGATTGCTTTAGCTCTAAAATATTTTAATACATCATTGCAAAATGACTTACAAGCACTTTTTGTAGTAGTCAAATGCGAAATGTAACCGAGTGACATATTTTGTAGATGAAGTCTATGAATAATGTCTTGTCATGTGTGAGTCACTATGTACTGTTAACCCTTCAAGTATCAAAGGGGCCTATAGGCCCCACTTTTTTCAAGTTCGATAAATTTTTAATAACTTATGAAGCTAACACAATTTTAACGTGTGTTTCTCTTTCAAATATAGAAAACACTTCGATATGTACACTTATATGATATCTACCATCCAAATAAGATGAAATAGGTATTAACCCTTTAAGTACCAGCGAGGCCTATAAAGCACATTTTTTTCCAACATGATAAATTTCGAATAACTCGAGAACGCAAAACAATATCGAAGTGCGGTTTTCGTTATGACATAGAAGAGACTTTGATGCATACATCTATATAAGAGTTATAACCTTAATGACGTCACTCAAGTAGTAAGCCTGATTGATTTTTGGAACACCATCGCTATTCTAAAAAGGAGAAGGGCAAACAATGCCCTTTTGTAGTCCCCAAAAAAATTTCGGTTTTCCGTGTTGAAATCAAGCTAGGAGTGACTCCTAGTGGTATTCCAAGATTGATTTTGTAACAGCTCTCGATCAAATTTTGACCAAAGCCCGTACCCCCCAGGAGGATGACCAAAGTACTTATTCGTCATCCCCGTAGGGGTACGGGCATGGGTCGAAAATGACTTTAAAGGTTTTTTAAAAAGTTTCGATGAAAATATTCACAACACACATTGCCTATATTAAATATAAAGTCTCAAAGAAATTTCATCCATTGGCTGAGCCATGGGCCTGAAAGGGTTAATCTGCCTTCTTCATTAAAGAAACTGTTAGTCATGGCAAATTCTAGTAAATTAAAAAAGATATATGCAAAAAACTAATCCTTGCCTCTTTTCTAATTGAATTGGTTGCAAAGGGTACCTGAAAGCAGATGAATGTTCACCATTTTTCAATTTATACTCCGCATTCTCCGAACGTCTCCCGACGTTCTTCATTGTCTTTGTAAGCAAGATTAATTGCTGCTGAGTCAAAGCTGAGAATATTTTTCATAAATGCCCTGAATTAAAGGAAATGTGGGATGCTATATACGATTGAAGATTGTATGAATTCGTCTTCTAGACTTTTCTGATATTCATATAAAAACATTGTCAGATTTGAACTTGATTGGTCCGTAGAATTCTCATTTTTTTCCAAGAGAAGAAGCCTATAAAGAGTTTGCATCAGAGATATTCTACGTATGAGTGAAACCGAGTTTGAAAAGTAGCCCAAAATGTTTGCATAAGAGCAATGTGAAGTTTTTCTTACAGAATTTTTAAAGAGGATTTTTAATGGAGATAAATACTGCTAAATTTTTATGGAATTCAGATTTATTTTCGAAGGAAAGAATGAGCGAAAATGTTTAGGCCGAAGTTTTCCGACGGCCCACTTTTTTTACAGACCTAAACAACCAGATCAAAAATTGATATATATCTAACGATCTTATTCGCCTGTCAATTGAAGACTTTCAATAACGTAAACGTTAAATTAAGTAAAGATAATTACGAAAATAATGGTAACGAGAGGATCGGAACAGCGAGAACGTAAAATAGGGCGCCTGTCTATAAAAGAAAATGAAAAATTCTTGATTTTACATTTTCTGTATTTTCTATTAGTATAAGGAAGCTAAAGAAGGCATGTGAGTTTCGTATTTGAGCCCAAAAGAAGCTGTGCTATCCGATTTTCATAAAGAATGACTGAAGTAATGCGATTCAAGCAAAATAATTCAAACATAACTAGTTGTAACCAATAAAAAAACTACTGTATACTAACCAATTATATCACTAGCATCACTTTCAATCGTATCACCCACTAAAGTAGTGCCTTGTATTTTAAACTGATATTTTCTTTTTCTAAGATGCGGAATATTCACGGATGTTTTTGCATCAGTTGTCGATAATAATAATTTCCATTTGGAATTCGGCATAATACATTTACTGTAAATCTTATAGTGTTGAATATGTTGACTTCCGTAGATAGGTTTAGACCAATGAAGTGTTACGTTGCAATCTGAAACCTTTGTTGCAATTGGTCGTCCTGGTTTACTTGGAATTTCGAAATTGGTCGCAACACTATTTTCATAAAGAAGACATGTCACCCCTTTATTCATTTGAAATTCATCTGCATATTCTTCATTAACAATAAATTCAAAATTTGGTTGAGAGTTATTGAGTTCGGCAAATTTAATAAATAACCGAATGCGGTTCATAATCAACGACAGATTATCATCATTGAACCAAAAATCTTGTGTTGTATATTGATGTGTTAATTCTTTTATATTCCCATCAAGACACTGGAGTATTTCCTTTAAAAATAAATCATTTTTCGCTGTGACATGAATAATCAAACGAAGAATAGATTGTGATGCATAGTTCTTTTGAACCTCAGCAAATGGTCTTGCTAATTGTCGAATATTATCTTGTTTTCTTAGATCATTCATAAAATCCTTAAATATATTGATTTCTTCTCTTTTAAATTGAATCCAATCGGTTAGCCTTGGTTGATTGCATGGAGACAAATCAAGTTTGCTCAACAGCTTAGTCAGAGCCGTTTCTTTCACAAAACCAGCACGAATTTTCGGTAACAATTTCATCATTTCATTTCTCGTATTATTTTCTATATCAGATAGTCGATTTAGAACTATTAATATTTGCTCTTCAGTTCGATAGAATATTCTAATGAATGATAAACTACTTTTTAAATCATATAAAGTCACTTCGAATCGATAAAAATTATCAAAAATTTTCAAAGATTCGATAAGGATAAGATCATTAATTTGATGAAAATTTTTCTTTGCTAAACGAAATTTATCCAACAAATACAGCGGATATATCCGTACTTGTTTTATTACTACAATATCATAAAGTTGCTGTGTAGATTTCAATAAATGTTTGTATAGTTTTACAATTTCTTCAAATGTTCTTGGATTCGAGTCTGTTGGAAAATCACCATAATATTGACATCTTAATGTTTGAGCTAGTTCTTTTTCATGATAATTCCAATTCAATGTACCATTATCGAGTACTTGAAATGTTTCAAATTTTATCAAAAATTGTTTGATACGATTTTCAATATCTGTACGATCTTCATCATTTGATAATGTACGATCTAATACGAAAAATATATCACCACCATAAACAATATCAGTAACAATATGAGTAGCAATTTTTTGATCTAGTACTTCTCGATATTTTGAATCTCTTATTTTCATATTAGTCATTGTTAATGCATGAAGATTTTTTGTCACTGAATACTTTAAAATAAATCGTAGAACATGATTTGTTTGGTTTCGATCATCAATTAATTTTTCCGAACGTGATAACTTAACAAGGTTAGCTAATACACTCAGTTTAAGATTGTTATCAATGTTTAATAAATCTGCTTTTTCGGTGAAAGTATCTGTCATATAAAGTTCACATTTCTTCCATGATAATGGCTGCCAACTAATGTGTTGCGAAGATGGATCCGATTCCCATACTGATATATCGGGGATAAGTTTATCGCTTCTATAGTCATACAACATTCCAAGTTGGAACGGACGACCAAGTGCCGCTATATTTAAAGACGGATTATTTTTAGTGCACATTTTTCAGGTTTCTTAATAACTTTTCTGCACTAATAAGGTATAGAAACAAAAATATTCAATATTTGTGAGTTGCAAAAACTCAACTTGCCCTTGTAAGTTCTTCTTCAAACCAAAATATGTTGACAAAAAATAGATAATTATATTGTGAAGGTTCTCTCGAAAACGTAGATATGAGTCCTTGTGTTGTACGATAAAATTCATGCAAAAAGAAGATATGTAGAGTAAATAGCAGCAAAGTATTTTCTTTCATATCTTAGGAGGTGCATCTGCACTGTAAAAGACAAAGGTATGTTACGAAACCAAAAAAAGGATCTGGCGGTGTGCTCGCAATCAGATTCTTTTTTGGTTTCGTAAAAAGAAGGTTTCGTGTAAAACTTCTTCTAGGTGAATGGGGAAAATGGTCTCGTACACAAAGTTCAGTACGAAAACTTTACCGGGAAAAGTCAAAAATGTTCCGTACAAATGGTTTCATATAAAACCTTCCAAGGCATATTCATCTAATGAGGGAGCCCTTGGAAATGATAAATCGCTGTTGAGTTGAGCCTCTGTGCATAAGATAGACTTCCGTAGGATAAGAAAAACCTTGAAGGATGCCTTTCATTAGTTATCCCTCGAAGGCTATCCTTATATGTTACTAGAATTTTAGTTGAATGCTAACGAGTAACCCTATGTAGCTGTCAAATTGGTTTTAAGTTCGAGCCCTGTGTGTCAGATAGATCTGCGTGACATATGAAAAACTCCAAATGAACGAGGACTCATAAGTCTTATTTCGAAAGTTATGACCATTTTCCTTGAATTTTAACCTATAGTGCCATAAATATTAGTAAACTGAATGAGACTATGTCTATTTAGGATTTCACGGACGGAACAGTCTATTTATTAGGAGATTGTCCCAAAAGTTTTACCTGAAAAGAATGCGTATTTTCCAGAGATATTAAAATTCAACATTACCACTCATATCTCACGAAAGATGATGAAGTGTTGTATTTTTTGTGAACTTTAATATCTCTGGAAAATACGCATTCTTTTCAGGTAAAAATGTTGGGGCAATCTTCTAATAAGTAGACTGTTCCGTTCGTGAAATCTTAAATAGAAATAGTCTCATTCAGTTTACTAATATTTATGGCAGTATAGGTTAAAATTCAAGGAAAATGGCTATAACTTTCGAAATAAGACTTATGAGTCCTCGTTCGTTTGGAGTTTTTCATACTTCACTCAGATCTATCTGACACACAGGGCTCGAACTCAAAACCAATTTGACAGCTACATAAGGTTAATCGTTAGTATTCAATTAAAATTCTAGTGACATATAAGGGTAGCCTTCGAGGAAAAAGCTAATGCAAGGCATCCTTCACGAGTTTTTCTTATCTTACGGAAGTTTATCTTATTCACAGAGGGTCAACTCGAAAGGGATTTATCATTCCTAAGGGCTTCCTCCTCAGAAAGAAAACGAAAACTATTATTTACATCAAATCTGTGAATAGGCCCTCCTCAAAAAATAAATCACCAACTAAAAGCAATAAACATACTTTCATATCAGAATTGCGAACTCATCCACAACACACAAATAATCAGTTATTTACGCCAATGAAGTAACATGACAATCAAGATCTCACTCGACTCTGAAGCACAAAAATAATCATTTATTGAACGAAATAAGCTTACTCATAAATCAGAAATTGCCATCGATTTACAACAGAAATAAGACAATATATTTAAAGAAGTAAACTTACACTTAAGTATCGACTGAAGAGTAATCCGCGCCAGACAAAAAAATCGAATATTAACCAAACAAACTTGACGCTGAATCAGAACTCTGAATGAATCTATAACAAAAATAAAAAATTTCATATAAAGAAATGAAACATACTTTCAAATAAGCAGCCGCAATCAACCTAAACAAACGAGAAACCCATTAATAAACATAATATTCAATCGTACCAAACTATACATACCATTAACCACACAATGCATGATCTAATTGATGTTCCTTCACATAACTATTCACGACCTAGCCAAAACTCGTCGTTAGAATTATGGATACCCTAACAACTTCTGGTTCTAAGAACTATGCATGACCTAACCATTGGTGGCCCTTATAAGTATCGATCATCTACTCAATGCTGGTGCTCAATATTATAGATGATAGTATACGAGTGAAAAATGGTGTGGGTATGCGTATTACTGCGAAAAGAACACTCAAATCCAAACCCATAGTTAGGCCCGTACGCACACATCACCCACACCCTTGCGTATTTATTTCTCTCACTCTTACAAATTCCCTAGACTGAGAGGATAGGGTCTAGAAACCGGAATTTGTCGATAACATGGCACAAGTGACCTTTTTTTTGGCACAAAAGACCATTTTTATGGTACAAATGACCATTATTTTGGCACAAGTGACCATTTTTTTGGCACAAACGACCATTTTTTTCGTACAAGTGACCATTTTTTTGACACAAACGGCCATTTTAGTGTACTCAAAAAGTGAGTACACTACTAGAATCGGTCAGTATGTCCGGCCGTCCGGCCGTTAACACGATAACTTTCGAAAGGAGAGTCCGATCACGATGAAATTTTCTACACAGTTCAGTCTTTACAATATCTCGGTCGAGTTCGAAGATGAGAAGGATCCGTCTAGAAATGGCTGAGTTATCAAAAAAATTGTGATTTTTGACCAGACCATCCCTGAGGGGGGGTACGGGGATTTTTCGAAAAAAACTTTTTTGCTCATAATTATTCACAAAATACATAAATCGACTCAGTTTTTAACGCTGATTCTGAATCTGATATTAGTTTTGAACCGAATCATAGTTTTGTGTACTGAAAAAGTGAGTACACTATATAGAATAGTCAGTGTGTTCGTCCGTCCGGTTGGCTGTTTACATGATAACTTTTGACAGAAGAGTCGGATTGCGATGAAACTTTCTACATAGCTTAGTCTTGACAATATCTCGGTCGAGTTCGTAGATGAGAAGAACCGGCCGAGCTATTCCTGAGTTATTGAAAAAATACCTATTTTTCTCTATAGCCTTCTGTGGAAAAAATGGACCCATCGTGACTTTCGTAAAAGACTTTTCCTATCATAGTCAATTAAAACCCCAACTATTATATACCATTCGATAGAGAATTTCAAGAGCTACAAAATGATATATAAAACAGAAAGAAGCAAGAAGATTGACTCATCTATCACAAGGATAATTAAAGAGAACTAGGTTATATTTTGGTCCACGATCTAATTGATCCATAAGCAGAGCTCTATCTTCTGATCACATTGATGATACTTCGAGGTTTTCAGAGATGGAGAACTCGAATGTGTACTGCACTTCCATCGAAATACTATTGGTTGTGCAGTGACCAATGGAAATCAAGTTATAGGAAAAACGCCTTTGTTAGGGTAAATCAAGGAAAAGAGTTCAAACTTGAGCTGTATTCGGTCCCATGTTCTATTGGTTTGGCAACGCGCAATAGAAATCAACATTTTAAATGGTAGGTTCCCCAGTATAATTTTGATGTTGAGATATTCTAGGATGACTGATTCGTATGATTCACTTTTTGAAGTACACATAACTCTCGGATTTAAATCCGAAGTTTCCGCATTTATTTTTACTAAAATTAACTAGGTAACTGTGGTACAAATGAGCATGTAGCTATGGCACAAACGGTCATTTTTTTGGTACAAACGACCACGTAACTATGGCACAGGTGACCATTTAGCAACCATGGTACAAACGACTATTCAGGTAACTATGGTACAAATGACTATCTAAAGACTGATGTAAATGAACTCATAATAATCATGGGTAAAATGTCAATGGAATAACTATAATTCGGGTAGTGGTGTAAAACGGCTTACAAAAGCATTTAATTAGTGAGAGTCAGACCAAATGAGCAGTATGGATTTAAAGAAATCGTTTAAATTATTCATTATTGTAGGATTGATTGTGCAATGTTGTATCAATGAATATCTAATTTATTAATAGTTTAGAATTAATGCGCGAATTGAAGCATAAAATATTGATTAATAAAACTCAAATTTTATGAATAATATAATTCATATTTTTGTACGTACAAATAGCGCCAATATAATTACAAAAAATCGTATTGTTGTCTAATCTTATTGGGCGCTATTTATATTTATAAAAGCAAAAAAAAATAAAACAAAAACGATAAAAAAAAATTAAATTTGTAAATGCATCATCTTTACTTAAAGTGAGAATTCTCCAAATTAAGTTTTCTGGTCGCCTAAGATATACTGGTCATATTATCAATTTTGCGTATTACTTTTTTAGGGTCCGGGTCATTTGGCCGACAATCACTTGGCCGACACATCACTTGACCGACACCATTTCGCCGACAAATTGTTTGGCTGACATGTACACTTCACCGACAACTCATTTGGCCGACAAATATTTGAAGTAAAATAAAATGAAATTTCTTGAAAATATTGCGTCAGAAAGTCTTTTTATCAAAAGTCACATTTATTTACAATGAAAGACTATGGGCAATGCCCCGAAGAAAATCGAACTTATCTCACGCGAAACAGTTTGTTAGCGGGAGACTTGTTTTAACTGATAAAAAATCGTCGTCTGATTTTATTTTGAAAAATGTTCACTATTTATAGGTGAATGAGTGGGAAAAATCCACGCAATATTTTCAAGAAATTTCAATTTTTTTGATCTCAAACATTTGTCGGCCAAATGAGTTGTCGGCGAAGTGTACATGTCGGCCAAACAATTTGTCGGCGAAGTGGTGTCGGTTAAGTGATGAGTCGGCCAAGTGATTGTCGGCCAAGTGAACGCGACCCCTTTTTTAATGTAGCTTTTTATGTTATTACATCCGTACATGTATTCTATCAGTCTAGGGCTAAGTGAATCGCTTGACGATGAACGTTACTTGTTTGTTCTTGCATCATATGTGGAAGAATTGCATAAATCAATGCTATTTTCTTCCGAAATCTCATTGAAGTCATCTTAAAAAGTAGGAAATTGTTATTTGATATTTTTACATCTCGATATTTCTATTTTCGTCATTCTTATACTTCAATATACTTATTTTGACTTTTTGATTTTCGGCATTATTCAGGAGAACCTATGATTTTTACGGGCATCCGCAAATCTTTTGGAAATTTTTCGTTCTACCACACATACATAACTTATGGAAAGTATGAATCAAAGAGATTACACTGTGATTCATAGAGCACAAAGGTAAAGACCTAAAGAAGTTTAGATAGATATCTGTTCTATGTTCATAAATGAAGATTGTGCAGCTATCAGTGAAAATCGTTCAAGTAGAACGGAGTTCAATGTAAATCTATTTGTGAGCGAGATTTTCAATGAAGCACGATATCCGTTCTTGAGAATACTATTGTACTACGCAAACTAATCATTTTGAATTAAGAAACAAAAGATTCTCTCGAGATTAGTCTGCCATAATAAAGTAGCTGTCACGAGAAACTTTCTTTTTAGATAAGAATAATATTTCATAAAATGAATGTATAAAAGAAAAAGAAAACATTTTCACAAGCGAATAGAAGTTTATTCTGTTTGTTGAGCTAACCACGCTTCAATAACATTTTTGAATGCGTAATTTTGGGTAACACCAGTTACTGCAGTTCGACAGATAGGACAGACATTACTTGTTCTTAAATAATCATTGATAGCTTGTATTTCAAACATGTGTCCACAAGGTGCTGTTGTTGCAGGATTATCCATAATATCGAGTGTAATTGGACAAGTGAACAAATCTTTATTGAGAACGGGTCGCGATGATTTGTCAGCAGATTTATCAGTAGCAGTAGTTGTTTGTGTTGGTAATGATTCTAGATCAGTTATACCTAAAATTTCATCATTGACTGTTGTTTGTTGTGCTTTTTTGAGCAATGCAGAGACACTCTGAAATTGCGGTGGATTCATCACTGATCGTAGTTGTCCTGCTAATTTCTTGTGCTGTTGTTCCAAATACTCTCGAATGCCAGGTTTATCGAAATGAATGAATAATGCAGTTTGCATAGCGGTTGTTTCTGTTGTGGCCTTTTGTCCACATTCAATAGCGTAATCAAGCTCAGTGATACCGGCTGATGTTTGTTGACTAGCAATTCGTGCATAGTCACCAAATCCACGTAATGCTCCAGCAACAAATCGATCATTACAATGTGATACTAAGTAATCAATGATGATTGATCTAGTGATGTTGACTGTTACTTTTTCTGTTGGTAATATGGCACCTTGGCATGCAAGTTTGACAGTAGTTGTTGTCTGAGTTATTAAATCTGTCGATCCCCAAAGTACGCATGGAATCGTTTTGAGTCGATCACGAATTGTATAGACATGTGCATTGATTTGATCTGATGAATAAGAATCATTACCAAGTTCTCTCAATTGATCACGTAGAATATTAATATCTTTTCGAGTACAAGTGTTATAAAGTTCAATGGCACCATCAGGAAAGTTAGGATAGTCTTGCAGAGACAAATATCGTGGTCGAACCACAGAACCACACTTTTGAAGATTTATTCTATACCATCCTTCAACTTCATGTGGATCTGTAATCAATGTTGATCGTTCAATGATTTGACCAGTATGAGCATTCACTAGATCGAAATCTTTATTCATAAAGACACACCAAGCCATTGGTTCATCTGTATCAATGAATGGCAAAACATTTTCATAAATTTGTTTCTCATAAGTAATCAAGTGATTAGTCAATCGAAGTAAGAAACCTTTTAACACATGAATAGTAAGAATTTGATGAATTGATTGTAAAGTTTCAGATGTAAGACCTATTTTCAGTGCAACTTTACGTATAATTTTCATCCAAAATACTGATCGATTTTCATCTTCATCGATATCAGTTAGATATTTATTAGGTACAAGTAAACTTGGTAATGCTTGCATGATAAAATCAGGAAATGTTCGATCCGATGCATCCATGATCCAAGCTAAACGAATAGCTGCTAATGGTTGTAATGTCCAGATGCTATCTCTTTGAATTTGTTGTGAATATTGATATTGTTGAAGACAAAGTGGTAATTGACGTAGAATTGATAGAAGATCAACCGTAGCATCTGGTTTTCGCCAAATGAGAATCTGTAAATCTTCTGGAATTGATGCTGTTCGATCATCAATTTTACATGTCGATAAAATACCCTAGAGAAAGTACTGAGTTCAGGGTACCCATGTACTGAGAAAGCTCTAGCAGGGTACCCAATATGGGTACTTTGAAAATTCTCAGTAATTTTACTGATGTATGTACTGTTTGGGGTACCCGTAAAAGTACATTCACTGAATAAGTACCTGCATGGATACACAAGTCTGTAACTTTACTGAGGAAATCTCGACAGGGTATCCTAAATTTTTCGCGTTCTGTGTGGCGACTATTCATTCACCGTTTTCTTTTTTACGAACGGCTCTATATAAACAACTCGATAAATCATAAGAAAATAATCAATTTTCATACTAGTTTTTTCTAAATTATTTCTTGACTATTTCTTAGTCGAGGAAATGCCGAGCTTGGTCGTAAATTAAGATCGGACTACCCTGAAGTGGTCTACGACCAACTCAAGTTGAGGCGTATCCCGACATTGTTCCTGCTAAGTTTTTGGAATTGAAGAAATTAAATTGAATAAAGTAAAAAAAAATCTAGTAAATTATCTCAAGAAAAAGAAAAGATTTTAAAAAGTCAAAGATCAGGTTCGATCCTGAACATACTGAAAATTTTGTAACAGGGTACTTAGAAATACTATACAATGGTACCCAATTCAGTACTTGATCAGTACCTTTAGGTACCCAATTACTGTGCATTTTCCAGCAGGGTACTTGCCAAAGTACCACTTAGGTACCTATAAGTACCTGCAAGTACTTTGGTACCCAAAAGTTCCTGTGACATACTGGTATCAGGGTACTTTTTTGGGTACCCTTAACTCAGTATATTCTCTAGGGTATCGAGTATTAATGATACATGGTCAGGATCTTCTGGTGAGTATAAAGTTTTTAATTGTTGTAAAGCTTCAGATAGTAGTTCACTTGTACAAGTCAAATTAGCGACATGTACATTTAAATAACCGATTGGTTGTCCATATTTTCGTTCATTTTCTTCAATAATCAATGCTCGTTCACTGAAACTCATTGCATCATCCCAAAATTTTGTAAATTCTGCTTGTGCTTTGTGATCATTAGTTAAACTTTTGATTAATTTTTGTTGTTCAAGTGCAAAATTCTTCAATATTTTAGTTAAATAGCCATACAATTGTTGACAAGCATTACTTGTTTCTAAATGAGCTTGTGATGTCTTAATCAATGGTGTTACTAATGACATAAGATTTCGAAATTCATCACCTCGAATGCATCGTTCAAAATTGAGTTTAGCTGTTTCTTCGAGATATCGAAAAAGACCAAGAAGTCTTTTGATAAAAACTTGCAATTGAATTTCACCTTGAGCAAGACAACTATTGAATACTTGCATCATTTGAGTTGGTGCAAGTAGATTGGATGGAATAGCATAACTACCAATAGTAACATAGCCAGGTAGACGAGCAAAAAAAATGATGCTCGTGTAGAAAACCTTCGATAATAGTATCAAGTTGTGGATATTTCTCGGAAGCAATACCAATATAAGGCACATTAGGATGAACACTTGATGCTATTGCTTTTGCGTGTTTCTCTTCAACACCTAATGGAGACCATGGTGGTGCAACAAAAAAAACAGTATGGCATTGTTCTTGAAAAGTCAATTGAGAAATACTACCAGTAAAGGCACCATCAGAAACGATAATTGCATCATAAGGAGTAGAGAATTGTCTTGTTCGTCGAAATGATGGACAAAAATTTGTACCACCACCATTGGGTACACATTTTCCTTTTGAGAATTCATCCAATGTAAGTAATCGACCACCAATAGCATCATGTATTCTCTCTTGGTTATCATCTCCAAATAAGGATACATGTACTTGAATACCTTGACTTTGTAACTTTGTGCACAGACCGATGATTGTTTGAACTAGTGGATTAAAGCCTGCTACATTCATCGATCCACTCATGTCGAAATGAATAATTAATGATCGTTTTTCCATTTGAACATCGAATTTTTTTAAATCATCCAATGTTAAAATCGCCATTACGGGACAATATAAAATTAATTGTTTGACTATCGCCACTATTCTATCGAATGGAATCGTTACCTTTTGAGATAAAAGATGAAGCAATCGATGATAGACTTGCTCGACATATGTTGATCGTTGATCCACCGGTCGATTAGCACAGAGTTCATTGAAATGAGTGAGAATTTCTAGAAATTGTTCTTGACTACATTTACTAACATCCAGCTCGGATAGAAAAAGTACAGGTACGAATGAATTTCCATCCGCCGCTTTTCGCGCTTCTGCAGCTAGAATTTGCTTTGCTCGACGTGACATTTTGTGTTGCTTCTAATTATGACTTGCGTTCTGCTGCTTATAAGCAATGGATAACATAAACAGCTAACGACACATTTTGCAATAAGCAGTGAGTTGAATTGCACAATGTCAGCATTAGTTGACAAATGGGGAAAAAAGATAGACGATTTTTCTCTTGCGTTCTCCGCTGTTTCTGCTGGCTTATTTCTTGACACATCTGTATAATAAGCGTCTGGGAAAACCCATGTCATCAAAATAGCGTCACTTTTGGCGATTAATCGACGATACTGCAACAAACTTCAACAGTAAGTATTTTTATATAAAAATAAATCATAGTTGTTTGTTTGGGATCTATCTCAATAATAAAATGAACATTAAGTATTATTTTATTGAAAAATGCTTTCGGTATTATTTACTGTGGGTGAGAAGAACGAAATCATGTCTCTTCATTCATGAGAAGCATGTGTGAGCTCAGTGGTAAACGACGATGCTATTCACATCGAGACGTAGCGATAGTCGTAGATCCAAATGCTTCGATGAGGTTCGATCATCGTAAATATTATCTGAGTAATCGCGATTTTGCTGACATGGGAAGTTTGAAATCAGAAATTTTATTCATTATGTAATTTTCTGTATTCATTCGTAGATCTTGTAAGCTTGGGATTTGTTACTGATATATAGCTGCATATATTCTACCTCACAAGCCATTCTAAATGATCATAATACAGAGTAAAAATGAGAAACTGTTTTTTGGAAGCATGCAACTTTCAAGAAGAAAAAAATAGTTTTGATGCTGGTTATGGGTGTGGGGTGTGAGTGTCGGTGTCGTTTGGTGTGGGTATGTCTTATCATCACACTCACGCACACACAAACCAGCACCCACATCCACACTCCACCTCACACTCACACCCCACACCCTTTTATCACGATTAAATCCATCGCTTGATTCTCAGATTTTTAAAGATTTAATCAATTCTTCAATAGTTCCAACAAATGAACAAATAATAGATATTTCACAACGTATTGTTCTACATTGGATATGTTTACAATCATCAAATACTTCTCATAATCATAAAACAGAATTTAAATCAAATTTAGATACTCAATGGTTTTCTCAAACTTTTAAAGATGTATATATGAACTATAATACTATTAATGAATGGATTATTGATAAGGGATCAACAACAGCAATAAATAATGAAAATATTATGTATGATTTACTTGATTTGAGTGAATTCGATCAAAAACAAAAACTAAGAAAAAGATCTCAACGAACAATTAAGTCTTTAGATAAAAATATTTCATCAAAACAACTTTTACAATCTCGTTTAAACTGTGAACATAGATTAACAACAATTTATGCAAGTTTATTATTATTAATATAATTAAATTTTGGTTATGTGATCAAACAACTTCATTTCCATTAGAAAAATTTGGTGATTATACATTTATTGTTAAATTATTAAAATTATTAGATTATATTGAAATAGATAAAGATGAAAAAAATAATCATATAGATTTATTAAATAAGTTAATTCTTAAACATGAAATTAAAAAATTAATTGAGTATAATACTACAATTGATAATGATATATTACAAAGTAAAGCACCATTATCTTATCATTTACAAAATATATATTTATTCAATCGATTGAATTACTATTTAAACTATCTTTGTTCGATCAAAATTTAAATAGAAAAACAATTATCAATCCAGAACAACAACCAGATCTTGATTTTATTTTAAAAATTCTTAATTTTTTCATTAAATTAACTACAGATCAATGATTAACAAAACAAAATCAAATTGATTTTACTCTATCATTATTATTTCCTACACAATTAATTCGTCTAATGTTTTATTTATTTTTGTTAGCTCCAACGCATCAATCCAAAATAGTTATTATTCATCAATTTACTGTGTAAGTGAATGTTCTCATAAAACTAGATTACATCTACCGACAACTATCAGCAAAGTACCGCATTCGAACCTCATCATGATTAGTCATAAAAAGCTACATGCTTTGAGTAGCTCTTCGGATAGTAAAATACGGATTCACATTATTGTGAACCTAGCTGTGACAGTTCCCATAGGAGCTAAGCACTGTTCAGTGAGCATCTTTTTATTATATCGCAAGTATCCTAAAAAATCAGATGTTTCTTTTTCGAATAAAATCCTGAAATCAATAATAATTGTTCGAATTTATGAAACTATCTCTGAATTTTTCTTCATATTACAGAATGTGAAACGATTTTTTGTACTCTATAATTTCTTTCTATTTGGTAGTTTACTTCATACAAGTGAACATTTTAACTTAAATGATAAAATTCAGCAATTTTGTATTCAATTAATAATTGAATTATCATCAATAGCAATGTCGCGCAGCAATTGTTCAACTAAGAGTCTTCGAATAGCTTTAGCAGATTTGATATTTATTTTATTAAAAAAAAAACAAAAAACTCAACATATTGAAGATGATAATCAAATTCAAGACATTGAATCAAAACTTCCTGAACAAATTCAAGATTTATTTACCACAATTAATGTTATTATTGCTTGGACTGATCAAACAAAACAAACATTATTACCTGAAGAATTTCTTTAATAATGCTTTGATATTTTAGATAATAATACCCAATTAAATCAAGATGATTTTAAAAAATCTAATAATGACTTTAATACAATCGCTGATCAAGATCTAATCAATTTAATGAATAATAATGAATCACTTAACGATTCATTTTCGAAATATTCATTGAAAATCTTTCAATGGAATATCAATCAAATTCACCATTCTATAAAACTTCTATATCTTTATCAATTATCCCCACTGATTCTATTCAAATTCGTGCTCAATTTTTTATATTTATTAAACTAATGTATTGAGAAAAGTCTTTCATTAGTCGATTTAAGTTTACAAACAGGACAAAGTTTTCTAACTAATCAATTTCGAAAAATAAAACCTTATTTATTGTTTTCAACAAAAGTTCAATTATTTCAAGAAACTTTAGAAAAAAACTCAATTGAGATATGATAGTGATTGGAATATGATTCATTTTGATATACTTAAAGCTAGTACAAATATAAACAATAATGAAAATACAATGTTCTATCAAGCTTATCAACAATTACATACAAAGGATCATGTAATATTTCGACGACCAAATGAACAACTTTGGCATGCACAATATATTGACATGCATAGTACTGATCATGATGGAGCTTATCGTGATTTTATAACTCATATTTGTTTTGATACATGTTCATCACGATTATCATTATTTATTTTATGTCCTAATGGATGTACAAATACTGATTTAAATCGTGATTGTTGGATTCCAAATGTATTGCCACCAAATAAATCTATACCAAACAAATATAAAAAACAATATCGTTTTATTGGACAATTATTTGGTATGGCTATAGGAAAAAGACATTATTTAAATATTAAATTTTCTAGATTATTATGGAAAAAAATATTAAATGAATCAATTACTATTGAAGATATTCAAGATATTGATTTACAAAGTTTTACAATTATAAATGAAACAGAAAAAAATTTTGAACAAACTAAGTTAACTAATAATGATAATAATATAAATTCATTATTTGGTAGTATTATGAGTGAATTAAGATTTGATGTTGTTAGTTCATCTGGTGAAACCTATGAACTTATTCCTAATGGTTCAAATATATCTATAACAATTGAAAATTTTAAATATTATTGTTCTTGTTATCGACAATATCGTCTTAATGAATTTAATCGACAAATTAATTATATATAACAAGGTTTATATAGTATTATTCCATATCATTATTTAAATTTATTTACTCCTAAAGAACTTGAAGAAGCTGTTTGTGGAAAAGATCAAATTGATATAGAAATTTTAAAACGAAATACTTTATATGGTGGTGATTATAATGACAATGCACTACCGATTGAACGATTTTGGACTGTTCTTAATGAAATGTTTAATAATGAACAAAAGAAATTACTTTTAATATTTGTTTGACGTAGAAGTACATTAACTATTTGAGATGAAGATTTTCAATCAAAATTTATTATTACTTCATACGATGTTTATCAAGGTGAAGTTGATCAAACACTTCCGCGTAAGTATATTCATTGAAGATCATTAAAAAAAGGTAACCTGATAAGGAAATATTTTGACCATGCTGAATGTATTTACATCATTAATAGATTCAGCATGGTTAAATAATGCCTCAAGATAAATTTAACATCAAAAAAGAAAAATTCTCTTTAAGCTTTCACTTTGTTAGTCAATGACAATGATGTGTTCTATTGTATGATGAAAATCGTACGTCTCTATTTTTCTTTTTTATTTGTTTACTTTATTTTAGGATCACATACATGTTTTTTTTACGCTTGATTTACCTGCTTATTCAACGATTGATATTATGTATGAACGCTTAAATTATGCTATTACTAGTTGTTCAAGTATAGATGGTGATGATACTAGTGATGATGAACTATATTTTATATTTTACTAGTGACTCTGTGATTCAAATAGTGCCTTTTTTTCTAAATCGAAATTTCAATTAAATGAAAAAATAATGTCTAATATGATTAGAAAAATCTTTCGTTTACATATCTGAATGACAAAATATGCAACAAAAAATTTGATTCGACAAATTTTTCGAAATATCGTTTCATTAACATCTCGGATACTACTAATGACAAAGAATGATAATCCTTTATCTAGACTGATTCATGAATTATTTGTTGAGAGTTTCATTTAAAGCTGAGACAAGAAATAATCTTAAATTATCTGAAAGAATATTTTGTGTTTCTTTTTTAAGTACAAATCTTTGCGTTGTTGCTCATACTTAAGTGTTTCGTGCAATTTCATCTTTTCAATTTACCTCGAACTACAAGATAATCCAATATTGAATCGAGTGGTGCAGGACACTCTTGCGATCTTCGCTTTTAGACCTTTACTAATCATTGAATGACCAACCACATGCGTTATTTTCAGAAACGACAAATGAGACGCCATCACTTCCGCGAAAATCATGTCACATTCATGATGCATACTATTTCAGTCGATTTCTTTCATTATTTATAAGTATAGAAAAATGAACATGAGTAATTTTTTCAGATTAATTTTCATTGTTAAACAGATATGACACCAATTCAATAATAACTGAGCAACAATGAATTATCTATACAGAAAATAAGGAAAACAGAAAGCATGTCGTGGGCATGGATGTGGTTGTGCATGTTAGTAGTATCCAACCAGACCCATCACACCCACACTCACACCCTCGTTTAAGATTATCTTATATCTTGATTATAATAAATTGACAACACTGATCCTTTAAAAATTTTACTAGCCTAGTAGCCCGCTCCCTTTGATAAAAACAAAATCTTATTCCCAGATGTGGTTGGATATCCATGAATTTACAGTAAGGCTTAACAGAAGTAAAAGAAAATATTTTTCTTACTCTTCTCTAAGAGATGAAATTGGATATAATGGTTAATATTTCATTATCTGCTGTAAAAACATGCTTTGCAAAGCAAATAAATGAATGAAAGGAAAAAAAAGTAAACAGTATACAAAGATAAGAGTATATGGCAATGGAGTTATTCTGTTAGGTCATATTGCATTTATAGATTATAACTGAGTGAATCGACAAAAAAATTGGGTGTGGGTGTGGGTATCAGTACATTACAAAGAAATACCTACACCCATACCCTCTTCTCTTCATTCTCATCATTATTCAGTCACCCACCCACCCTCGTTCACCCTCACCCACCGACTTCTCCACCTTTTCCATACCGGGACCAACTCGACACTAAATGAATTATATGCCAGTTTGTAGCTCTTTCTTCGCTCTATCGAATGGTATATAAACCAAAGTGGCCCACACCTAAAAAACATTGGAACGAATCAAATTACTATTAGAGATATGCAACAAAATCATCTTCAATACGACCCTCAAGAGAATCTTCAATAAAAAAAGTAGTATTATTTATGTCCTCAATAGTTTATTAAAAATACAGTAGTCTTTATATGAAACGATGCAGAATTAAATGCTCTTCTTAATGACAATAAATCAAGCCTACTTAAGTTCTAAAAAGTTTTCTATTTTGATCAAATACTGAGCTAATACGAATATACCTGAGAACGCACCAAACACCTTATAAGACTGCTATACATTTTTACAGTATTTACGTCTCAAAACGACCTTTGATGTCCAAATTTTGCTTGAATTTGGCATCACAAACTCGCATCACTTTTCTACGCAGAGTTACTAATAAGCTGTCAATAAATGGCTAGGGACCCGTTTTCCATTGCTTATACGCCCCAGTCCTTTGAGTCCGAATTTGAAGTCATTTTTGAACGGACTTTGACTCAGATTCGGACAGCGCTGCACTTACTCTTCTTGATGATATCTTTTAGAGTGTGCTTGATGAAATTCAGAAAGAGATAAGCAAAAGACAATAGATAAGCATACAGGTAGGTGCGACGATCATATCTAGCATTATTTTTATTATAATTGCAAAATTGTGGTGAGATTTGAATTGCTTCTTTAATCTATCCAACGACCAGTAGCATGGTAACAAGACGTGAAAGCACTATTTTAGTGACAGTCAATGGCTCGGATGAAGACCAAAGGCTACCGCAATTATCATATGATCCTGATCAGCAACAACAGCATCAAAATGGGCGCATTGTACCGAGTACAGCAAAGGAAGTAGAACAAGGTGCAATCACATCAGCGAATGAGAACGAGAAGACAGCCAAGTCTACCACGAATGAATATATAGCGGAATCATCCTTAACAGACCCTCTCCGGTGTGCAGCTATGCCGGCCCGTTATGTTGTCGCTATCTGGGCTTTCTTTGGTTTTCTTTGTTTATATGCACTACGTGTCAATATTTCGGTGGCAATTGTCGCTATGGTTAGTCATCTAGTCGATATGCGTGCTATGAGGCATTCATCAAAGATAGTTTACTTTCTCATATACGAATTAGGTACCTCCACAAAGTGCACTCAATCAATCAGTTCGATCATGTCCAGTATCGAACACAAGTTCTCCAGAACCACCTTCAGTTTGTCTTTTCTACTGTTGATTTAAATTGAAAATACATCTTTGTTCTTGTTTTATAGCACTACGAATTCGATTGGAAACCATCTACTCAAGGGTTTGTTCTTGGAGCTTTCTTCTACGGCTATATTCTTACTCAAGTGTAAGCGTGCATTTATTGATATCTTGTTTTCTATGATTTTTGTTCTATAGAATTGGAGGTGATACAATAAAACATAAATCATCCAGTTATCGTATTCATAATTGTTTTCTTATTTTTATTATCAGGCAATTTAGCCGAAAAATTTGGTGGCAAATGGATCTTTAGTGGATGCATATTGATAGCTAGCATTTTAACATTATTAACGCCGCTGGCAGCTCGAGCTCATCTTGGATTACTCATTGCAATTCGGGTCTTAATTGGTTTATTCTCGGGTCCCGCATTTCCGTCCGCAGCGGCTCTTTGGGGAAAATGGGTGATTATTCATACTATATCTGAATCCTAAATATCTCTTCGTTTTAATGTGTTTTAACAGATTCCACCTTCGGAACGAAGTACTATTCCACCTGTCTCTCAATCGGGAACTAATTTCGGTATCATATTTACCACACCACTTGTTAGTTTTATGAATAATTCATCATTTCTTGGCGGATGGCCATCGGCTTTTTATGTGTTTGGTAATAAGACAGTTTAAAAGCTAACAGCATATGGTTCGCGTCTATTTATATCTAGGAGCAATCGGATGCTTGTGGTTTGTCGGATGGTGTTGTTTTGGTTTCAATTCGCCCGATGATCACCCGCGAATCACAAACGAAGAGCGTTTCTATTTAGCCACGCATACAGTAAACATTTCTCATAAGGTATTGGGAACGAAATTTTAGTTGTTTGTTCAATGTCTGTTTTGGTGTACCCATTTGCGTAGCATCTAAAAACACCATGGAAAAGTATCGCTCGCTGTCCACCTGTCTATGGCATCGCTATAATGCAAATTTGTACTAATTATGTCTACTATACATTGTTCACTTCGTTACCTATTTATTTTGCGACTGTACTCAATTTTGAACTTCAAGAGGTAAACAGATCTTAGAGGTCCTATGCATTTCAACATATAATAAACGGAATCTTTTCTTGAACGAAAATAGTTATTTAGGAAACTATCTTCATCCATTTTATATCCAGCTTTTTGAAGTCAAAAATCTTCTCGACACTTATCGTTCGATTATATGCAGGATGTCCTATAATTTTTGGACACCCTGTCAAGTTTTGAATATAAAAAAGATTTCTTTAATGAAAGAAGGGTTCATTTCTAATCTAAAATCATATCTATGGGCACCTAGTAGCAGTATAGTGTCTATGATATTGATCTGAATTTGACCAATTAACATTCATGAATGAATCTAGAAACTTTCAAATCTCAGTTGTCCCATTATTATAGAATACCTGCGTCCTAAATATAAGAATTTTGAATTAAGATTAGTTTTACCAACTCAAATGATTGTTTTTAGCATCCATTTGAAAGAGAACATTCTCAGCTACATGAGAAGAAGAAAAAAGGTTTGCAAAAAATAATTTATCTTTCCTATTACCTAAGACACTAAATGGTAGAACATATAAGTATTTACATCATGATGATGTAGTTCCACAGAAATAAGTTTTGACCTTTTTAATATAATGAAAACGGATTTAAACGATCTTTAAATTGTATCAGTAGATAGAGCATCTAAAGCTACATAGATTACATAGACTTTGGAAAATGACTTTAAGACTCTTAATAATTCTGAAAAGATATACTGAAGATATTTGAAACAACCTTTTGTACAGAGACCATCACAAAAACTACTTATCTCTCAATTTTTCTCAATTTTCCAGCAGAATGAGGTATCTTTTTGTTCACTTCGTCAGAGACTATGTTTAATTTTTTTTAATTAGCATGTGACGAAAGAAGAATAGCCTATCTTGTGCAGAATTTGACGCCCTTTCTATTGATATACTTGGCAAGAAATGTAGGGGTATTTTTGTTATGAAATCACAGGCTTCTTTCATAAGAACAGTGGTTTTTGTGATGGTCTCGGCACAAAAGGATGTTTCAAATATCTTCAATATATCTTTTCAGAATTACTAAAAGTCCAAAAGTCAGGAAAGCGAAATTATTTTTTGCAAACCTTTTTTTTACTTCTCATATAGCTGAAAATGTTCTCTTTCAAATAGATGCTAAAAAGAATCATTTGCGTTGGTAAAACTAATATTAATTCAAAATTCTTATATTTAGGACGCAGGTATTCTTTAATTATTGGACAGCTGAGATTTGAAAGTTTCTAGATTCATTCATGAATGTTAATTGATCAAATTCAGATCAATATCACAGATATTGGAATAAAAAGTATGATACTATATGAGTCAAAGATTAGATCTTCAAGGTTGAGGAAGAGATTCTGTTAATTATAATTTGAAATAAATACAATACTTTTCTTGTTGAAACAAATTAACAAAACATTATGATCAATATAGAATGGGTTTCTTGTTGCTTTACCACATTTCGGACAATTTTTGTTTACCGTCATAACGGGTCAAATCATTGATCGTATTCGAGCTCGCAATATTGTCACAATTACAACACTACGAAAAGTTCAGACTATTATTGGTAAGAGTTAGATACTAAATAGTTTAGAAATAGCATGTTCATCATTGTTCATCATCTAACTTAGGTGGTTTCGGTTCTTGCTCATTTTTGGTGGCCGCCGGTTATGTTGGTTGTAATAATACGCTTGCTGTCCTATGCTGTACTTTGTCTGTGTCTTTTATCGGTTTACACACGTGTGGTGCGCTTATTTCACATCTCGATGTTGCATCGAACTATGCTGGTAAGAAATATTGAGGCTGAAACGTATTTAACAAAGTTGTATGTGTAGGAACTCTTGTTGGTATCACAAATTCTTTGGCAACGATACCCGGTTTTGTTGGACCTTATGTAGTCGGAGCCATCACAAACAATAATGTGAGTTCTCCCTGTCTTTCCCTCTCTCTCTCTCATTATACATCTTGTTGCTGATGTTCATAAACATAGCAAACACTTGAAGCTTGGCGTACCATATTCAACATATCGGCAGGCATCGGTGCCTTTGGCTGTATTGCCTATTGTATTTTGTTCAACGGTGAGGAACAATCCTGGAATCGAGTTCACCATCACCACGATCATCATGCGTCGAACCAATAATAGACGACAAATAAAAGTGAATACTGCTATAAAACTATATTCGTCCAATCGTTGATTCAGATCAGAAGTCATCATCTAATGCTTGTTTGTCATAATTGTTACAGTCATCATCTGCTTTGTTTCACTAACAAGTTTGTATATCGCTTTGACTACGGCTAGATAATTAAAAGTAAGATTGTGCGTTCTATCTGACTATTGCATTTTCTTATCAATCGCTGAATGGGTGGGTATGTGTGTGAGTGTTGATCTCTTCTCTTTCCACAGCCCACTTCCACCCATACCACACCCATTCCCTACAAATGAGAATAATATTATACACTAGTACTGTTTTTCAAGATTAGTAGGATTTGATTATTGGTCGAATTTATTTTGCTCTAAAATAAACCGAAATAAGTATTTAGTGGAAGTGAGAAACATTGATTTGCTTAGTTTTTATTTAGATTTTAAAAAAATTCTGTATATAATTCTCTTGTTTATCTTAACCAAAAAACATTCAAGAAACAGTGGTGGATTTAGAGAAAGGGGTAATGGGAACAATTTCCCCATTTCGAAAAATTTTTTTAATTTCTCCCAGCAAAAAAGGCCCAAAAATGAGTCGATAAAGTATGTTTTGTCCTAAATCGCCTCCTCTCCGACTTCCCCTTCATAAAAATCTTAAATCTGCCACTATCAAGAAAAACGAATATTTAGTTGTCTCGCGATTACCACCATAAGCGGATGCATCCAGCATTGTCCATCATACAGGCAACAATTAGTTTCTCTGATTGAAGTAGAACCATGTTATCTTGAATTATAGGTGCAGTAACAAATGGGATCCATAATGAATGTAAAAATCGAGTTTTGCTATTGTTTTCTGATAAAAGAAATCGTAAAATTGTTTCTAAAGACTTTCTGTTTGCAAGCATGCAGAGATGCTCTAATCGTGGGAAAAGATTTACTAGCACTTCTACCAGTTCAAACGTACATCGAAATGCAATATTCACATTTTTAATTTTATTTGTAGTAGACACCATTTGAAAACTTTCATTTTGTTGATTTAAGTTTAAATCTGTTTTTTTTTGAAGTGTTGAAAGATTAAATCTTAACATATGAACATTAGACATGAACGTCAATAATTCTATAATATCTTTCAAATGAAGGTCAAACCAAACGATCTCGAGTTTAGTAATTTGTTTCAAAGGAAAAATACGATTAAAAATAATTGGAAGAACATATTCATTTTCTTGCAGAGGATTACAGTTGAAAGTAAGTTAAGTAACATTTGGAAAATAATTTGTCCAATTAATCATTCTATTTTGATGTTGAAATCCAAGATGATCAACTGAATGCATATGTCTTTGTTTAGTATGTGGAGCACTTCTTTTGATTGGTTCTATAGCTAGTACGAAATGTCTTCTTAAATTTAGAAATCGTTTCTAGTGTGGAACTAAATCAATTCATACCTGTATGGATTTGTTGAATAAAAAAATACATCTGCAGTTACTCCAGTTCCATGAATATGATACGCAAAAAACCATTGTCGTTCAAACCAAAATGGAGATTCAAATTGGTCAAATATATCAGGATAAACCTCTCTATCTGTTGCGTTTATAATTACATGATGCCGGATATCAAAGATTCGTAAATATGGCATATGTGATAATATAAGGAATTGCCATCGATTTACATCTAAATAGGCTTTATCTCCATGTGTCAAGATGTATAAAATTTGAACTTGATGAAAAAATATTTTTTGTAATCAATATTTCGAATTCATCAAAAATAACATTTCCCAAATTTAAAGAAACATGTGTTAAGTGATTTAATACAATTGAACAAACATTCATTTGCATGTTACATGTAGATAGACTATCAATGGATAAACGATGAAGCTGAGGAACGTATGATAGAAAAGCAAATAATTCATTAAGATTAATAATTTAGTAACTTTGATGACTAAATGTAAAATCGGACTAACTTCATTCATTGTAATAGGTAATTGTTCAGGTGGATGAGGTGCATGTATTGATAGTTTACAATATTTTAGGAAAGGTAAACGAAATACTTGTTTATAAAAGTTATTTCTGTCTGAAACATAATCCTTACAAATAAGTACTAATGAGGATAGATGAGATATGAAGAATAAATTATTAAGAAGATTATTAAGATATTTTGATTGAACTTGGTCAATAATAAATGTTTGAAGTTGAATTAATTTTGAAATTTGAGAAAACAAAGAAAGAAAGAAATCGACAATAAGTAAATTTCATACATGAAGTGATTGAATTCGATATTGATAAGGAATAATAATAATTGTATAATAATATTCAAAGTTTGATTTTGATAAAAATGCAAGATTGATTTTAATAGGAAGAGTTGAACTCATAAGAAGACTTCGAAAATATGTATTAAGATTGAAGAAAATTCTATCAATATGAAAAAAATCCAGATATTCGAGAATTTCATAAATAAATTCATTAGAAAGATCTTCAAAATGGGATGAACTAAAAGAAAAAAAAATTCAATTTTGAAAGAATGGAATTATTTTTGTATTAACCTGTTTGAATAGAATGCTGTCACTAAAAAGGATGAAATACAACATGATAGGTGTGAAAAACAACGTTACTTTCTGATATATCGTTTATTTGCTCCATCTTGGAATGAAACTAAGAATGATAAGAGCTAACAAAAATGCTTCTGATTTTTAAAGCGAACAACAACATGTGCTCTGATCTGTTTCTTCATGTGCAGAACAGAAAATAAAAAACTCTTTTTTTCTGTTGATAAAAGAACGATTATATATATGCTGACTAATAGAAAGTGAAGGAAGCAAATACAATGCGAACAGCTCGTCAGAAGTAAGAGAAACTTGAGTCAACCGTCCATGATGTGCATCCATGCTGCCTGTATTGGATGTGGGGTGTGGGTGTGTGGGTGTGTGGGTGTGGGTGTGGAGTGGGTGTGGGTGTGTAGATGTGGGGTGTGTGGGTGTGGGTAGTCAGGAGACGAACATCCACACCCACATACCCACACCCCACACGCACACGCACACCCACATCTACACCCACACGCACACCCACACCCACACATCCACACCCACCCACATCTCACACGCACACCCTTCCTGTAATCCGACTCACTACTCTTAATAACCACCAACATCTAGCGCATCTTTTCTTACTATCGTGCTTTGCATTTCCACCTGCCCCATTACTTTCAGAGATCGCACTAACACATTCAGCGCAGTAATCGCGTAACAACCAGAAGACCACCGACACCGATGGTCTCCTACGAACAAATATCCCGTCATCAACAACGTACCAACCCTTCCAATAATATCGTACACAATGCGTCGATAACTACAGGACCACACACCTAAAAGACGACTCTTTCCGAAGCACTTCGCCACCCAAGCATTCTTCCGCATAGTGGTCTTTCAGAATCCAAGGATACATCTTAGAGTGTCACATCAGTACCCAAGAGAGCGCTGCTATAGCAGCACTTGAGAACCAGAAGGCATCCCCATCTCTTGCCACTTGAGAACCCAAGAGTACCCCCTAATAGTAGGACTTGAGGACCTAAGGGTACCCACAATAGTAGGACTTGAAGACCCTAAGCTACTGGCTTGATGATGGTAGACACTCACTTTATTGTTCCCAGATCGTCATCCGAGAACAACAATCTTCCACTCCTAGCTCTAAGACTATGACAAACTACCGTAAAAATATGAGCCAAATCATCGATTTTGAAAGTTCAATTTCCTTTCATCTCTATCATATGGATAATTGCTGAAGCGGTTCTTTGGATGCATGAGGGATCATGAAATCAATCTTAACTTTACCTAAGTTTCGGCTCAGAATACAGTATTTCTGGAGATAGTTCACTTTTAGGATTTTTGCAGATCCTCAAACTTTGGATCAATTACTCTACTATTTGAGATTGGTTGGTATGAAGCCGGCAACTCTTTTGCTTATGCATGACATCCGATTCTTTTTACAAGCTGACTAAAAATGACTGCAAGGAAAACTAAACCCGAACTCGACCGTCGAGACCGAACCCGAACCCGAACGAATCCGAACGTTCGGCTTCGGTGCATGCCTAGGTGTGGGATATGGGTGTGGGGTGAGGGTGTTTGGTGCGGGTGAGTGGGTGGGTGTGGGTACAAGAAAAGATAACGCCCACCTACACCCACATTCTATCTAGAAGAGACTGTTCAAAACTTCTTCATTTTTTTATTGAAGCTAATCTATTTGAGGTTTTACAAGAGTATAGGAATAGGGATATAGTTATAAGGGTATAGGGTAGGGGATGTGAGTGTGAGTGAAACAAACGCTAACATCCAAACGCACACCCCCCCCCCCCCCCCCCCCCCCCCGCCCCACGCTCACACACCCACCCGCACCTCCATCCTAATAACATCGAAACGCAAACCCCACACCCACACCCTCATTCGTTGTTTTGATTTCAGCTATTTCAGCTGCATGTTTTAAAAATATCAAGTAAATGTGTTTTGTGTAAATTTACTTCTGTTGACTCTTTCTTCCGATCAATGTTGATGGAAGAAGAAAGGAAAATTTCAAGTGTGGTGCAATTTTTTTTTGTAAGTAACCAAAACAAATAGAGCAACACAGGTGAATAACATTTTCGTGCTTCAAAAGAATCCAATCATTCCTTTTTTCTTTTATTTTTCGTTTTGTTAGTAATGACATTTCAGAAACTGTGAGTATTGATTGAAAGGAATTCAGGTGGAACAAAACATTCTTTATTCGTTACCTACTGTACAATATTCCCTTAAAAACATCAACCGTGAAATGATATGGAGCAGAATATCAATCTTTATTGTTTATAATAAAAACAAATGCTGAAGGTAAAACAATTTTTTGTTAAAAAGAATCGAAATGAAACTGACTAAAGCAGTGAAACATGCATTTATGTAATATAGCTATCTGTGTCGTTAATAATGGCTTGAGAAGGCAGAATAGAGGTTAGCGGTAGACACCAATCTCCGACAACCCAGAGTACAACCAGTTCTGTTTTATAGGTGTTCGACTACGTTGTAAAATGAAAAGGGCTACAACTGTACTCCATTCGCCAATTTTTCTTGAAAAGTATAGCGTCATTGCCATTTTGAAAAAATATTTGTAAATAGGGCTTAAGGAACTTCCTCTTCGAAATGCGTTCCGCTGTATAGCACGTAGAACCAGTTATCTCGCTCCGAACTCAGCGAGGTCTACCAGTTCGCCTTTTACTGAAAGGGGGAGGGGGGAGGGGGTGGATGTGGGTCTTCTATTCACATCTACACCTACCACCTACATCCAAAAATGCATCATTTTCTTATTGATATGTTAATGCTCATATTTATTATCCTCATTGGTACGTTTGAAGTATTTAGTTTTGCTTATTCGTCATAAAAAAATACTCTGACAAAAAAATTAAAATTACGTTGTTCAAATATTAGAATAAATTGTAGGGTCAAAAGGAGAGATAAACCGTAGTTCTAGTGTTTTAGATGCGGCTTCTAAATTTGTCTATCGTTCGTTTTATTTTTATCTTCTGGAATGAAAATCTGATTTACTATTGAAAATATTGAGCAAACCTCTTAGAATAAAAGTGAATGCGATTGTTTTTGTTATTTCAATAGAAGAATTCTGCGAGAAAGGGTTCTTATTGCACTAAATTCACTGTAAAAAGTTTCTTCTATTAAAAACTAGAAATCTTAGATCGCTATCAGTAGAAAAAGCTTGTTAGCGTAGTTACAAAGGGAGCTAAAATCTTGGACTCACACGCTTCGGTAACTTTACTGTCCTAGTATTATCCTGGGTGAGCATTGGATTAAATGGCAAATAAACCTATTGCAAACATTCGCCATTTAATCCCAATTACTAAGATCTGATATTGAAAAAAGAGGGAATGAAATCAGAAAACGTTGACTTACAATTTATATAAACTGTTATTTTCTTCGAAAATAAATGTAAATCCCACCAAATATCTATCGACTATAATATATTCTTCTTGAAAATATGTTTCTGTCGAAACTGTATATAAGTGTGAGAAAATAGCTGTTTCTTTCAAAAAAAAAAGACTTGAAGAGAATTTAAAAGATATGAAAGTAGTTTTGACTGACGTGTTTTTTGACATTGCATTTATCGCTTAGAATAGGAAAGATTTTTGTGAAACACGGTCTAAAAGAAGTGTTGAAGTGCATAGTATAGTAATTTGAAAACACTCCATCCCGCTTCTCCATCTTATAATCACAGATCATAACACAAACAGTTTTTCAGAGACTATGCCAAATGACATTTCATTGATAACTCATTAGAACATATGAGTAAATTTTAATGTGATTAGAAAACAATAGCTACATCATGTTTCACTTGGTGATCCCACAGGTATTGTCCTAACAGGTTTTTGACACAAATGATAAATTCCTTTTTATTTCCGTACGCATATGAAATATTTTCAATTGGAAATCAAATTGTTATTTCTGCAGAGAAAGAAAGTAGATTTATAAGATTTATTTAAAAGAGAACTGTGATATATCTCTTGTTTTGATTTTAAACAAATCATTTTTTTTTGTATGGATATTGTAATTACATTTTTTCTGTGGAACTTTGCATGAGAAACAGCTAGAAGTACTTTTAAGAATGCCAATGAAGATGACTAAGGATAAACTTTTGATGCATCATTGAGAAATCCATGAGTTTTTATAAGCAATACGAAGATGAAAATATTCTAAAATATTTTCGACATAATTTCGTTCAATTTAGTCGAAACTGATACGTTCCGCCGAATGATATGCACAGAATTCATAAAAATATCTGTTCAAAGTTCGAATTTAATTTCTATAAATTCTCATGATTTACTTTTTAAATTTTATTTTGAATTGTTTTGGAAAATCAATTTATGTAGTTAATCTTTCATTCAGTTTGGTATTGTTATTTCTGCTTCTCTTTGACCAAAATAAACAATTTTCTTTTAATTTGTTTCGGTCAAAAAAACCAAATGTTCCTAGGGCGACAGATCCCACTGTCGGATATCATCGAATCCAATAGGAAAAACTATCGGACTATATCAGATTCGATAGAAATTCGTCGGAACCCTTGATATCGAATTCCGACAACTTCTGACAGGATCCTATTGACATTCTTCGGATTCAACACGACTGACTTTGATCTGGATTTGCTTCAAAATAATAAAATAATCTCGAATATACATTTTGTTTAACGCTATCGAAACTATTTGTATATTCTTTATTTAATTTATATGAAAACTTAGATTTTATTTCATTGTATCAAATAATGTTGATGAACATGCACTAATTAATATTGTTGTCGTATTATACATTTTGCTATGAAGATAGTTAAGTAACATGTTTGACTATAGATTTCATTTTATTATCTTTCTTTTTCTATCGTTTCAAGTTCTTCAAGTAAATACGACAACAATTCGTTCTGTATTTCATCTCGAACATCATTAGTTTTTTGAAAAATAGATTAGTGTCGTGCAATCAAGTCGAATACGTGACGTCAAATCTCATATTGTATATGAAAAACCTTGCCGGTTCGAGTGTCTATTCGGAATCACAGATGGTATCGAACTTGACAGTTAATGATATATCGACGCTTCGAAAAAATATGAAATAAAAATTATTTATAAAAACAAGCGAAATACGCATTCTTGTGTTGCAGAAAACATAAATCGATACATTCATGTGTATAATGTTTGACACCAATATTAGATTCCATCTCGATCAATGGCGTCATCATCAAAAAGAAAACATTCTACTTCATAAATAGAATTAAAGCTTTAGCGAGATTTAGTGGTAATTGGGAGTAGAATAAGGAAATAATATTCTTCTCTTTAGAAATAAACTTTTCGTCTTTATCCAGACAACAACGTAATTGTCTATTCTCGTATAAGTGGTGAAGATATTACTTATTTTCATTTCATTCTGTATCGATTGAAATATAACAAACTTCTATGGCGTCATTTGCGAGATAATAATTTTTGGAAGTATTTCCAAAAACAGCGAAGAAATCTTTTCGATTTTAGAATATTCAATTTTAATAGAAAAGCAGCTAGTTTTTACTATAGACAATAAATGAACTGAAAAATCCTTTATTTTGTTGAATTCAAAAATAATTTAACAAAATTTAACGAATTCAAATATACAGGTTGCATTAAGCACAAAGAAATATTGGATATTCTTTTCAGTTTTTCTTTTTTCTTTATAAATTGATAGTTAGATTACACATTTAAACGACATAGACTATTTGATGACAGTGGAAAAAAAACAACATAGGATTTATCTTTCCAGTTTTACATTCATACGAGAAAAATATTTTCAAATATCTCTCATGTATTCACTGATGAGTGTTACAAATATTTTCTGATTTTTAATCAAAATTGATTGATTTTTCCCCGAATATGTGAAGCTTTTTAAATCGTTTTGTTTATAACGAGTGTTCAAACCCATACGAAATCAATAGCTAGTTAAATGAACAAGATTTTTAAAGTAGAAAGAAATTAAAATGAACTCTGTATCACTTGATTAATTCGGTGTTTTTCATTGTACTTGAGATTATTTCTCTTCTTCTTTTGTTGTTCATAAAAACAAAAACTTCAACAGTATAATTACTCTTTTACTATTAAATAAGTTTACTAATTGTACTATGATTGTAAAGATACCTACACCATATTGATTAACTTCTATTAGAGTTCGGTCAGGTACTAAGTATGACTATTCAAGTACAGATTCACAAAATCATATTCGTGTAGAATGCTAAATAAAACATAAAAAGAATGTTGATGTGTATAAATTGTATTGTGTACCCTCTTCTATGTACATAGTATAATACATATTGACATTTAAAAATATTACAGACTTTTGACATAAGGAATTTTTAGAAGATTTCCAATCGTGACAAATACATTAGAAATAGTTTTGCTACAAATATGGTAGAATTTTTTAATAATCGCGTCCATTTCCATCATTTATGTTATAGAAAGTGAATGACTCGTATTGATTTAGAATCAAAGCTCACATATATATAAGGTTTGTTCTAATATATCGATGACCTGTTTATCGAATTTTTCGAAAAATTGAATTAAATATTGGTGAGACAATCTTTTTTTTTTAGATAGATCAAATTGATGAAAAAAACAAAGTCTTTCCATGATTGTTAACAGTAGCTACATGATGTTTTATATTTCAATATCTACGAAGTTGTACTTTGAACTTGTTTCATTTGGAATTCTTTTTGCAATAATCATTGAAACTTGAATAGATCCTATGATTAGAGAAAAGACAAAATGTTTAGTTCATATGTTGTTCTTGTTTTTGATGTTTATAATTTGTTATGACATGTTGTTGTATTAGAATAGCTAAAACTTAATCAAAAAAAAATATAGCAAATAGAATAATCTACGAGTAAAAACACTAAAGAAATAAAAATTGGTAAAAGTTTACTTATAACTATGATTTATTATTCAATTTATTGAAATATACAAATTAAAAATCGGAATACTTTTATCATTTATTGAAATTAAACATTTAATAAGATTGGTTTTGTTTTTATTTCAATCTAATTCTATCAGAAAAATAATCAAGATTTGATTAAAATTTTAAATACATTTCAAAGATTTTAAATGAATTATTCTCTTAAATAACAAGTTTTTACATAAGTTGGTTAATATTTGAATAGTGAGAAACATTTGTCTTAAGAAATTTTGGTCAACAATTATAAATAAAAATAAATAATCTGATTAAATTATGAATTAGATCATCAAGCCATAATTTTATACAGAGACCTTTTCTTGTATCATTTAATAAAATCCGTATATATCTTTCTTGATTTTTTTCGCGAAAATATTTTAATTATTCGTTATTTCTACAAAGTTTTTTCTCATTTTTTTTAATTGATATTATTATCATAGAATGAAAATTAGATTTATAGTGTTTATCAACTCAAACTTAACAAAAACAAATAGTTTTCATGGTTTAATTATAATAAGATATATAATTTGTTCTATATAGTATTTTCGAAAAAAAAGCGAACTATTTCAGTTGAAACCAAAACTTCAGATTAGAAGAAAAGCTTTACTTTTTTGTATTTTCAGTTACAGAAGATTTCAAATTATTGAATTAAAAAAAACAGTAAAAATTGATACGAGAAAAGATATTCGAATACCTAAATATTTTACAAATATTCGAATTGTAAAATTTATTTCGACAGTTTATTTTTTTATCATTATATTTGAGACATTTTAAAAATCTTCTTCCTTTTTTTCTATTCCAAAAAATGAATTTAATCAAAGGAAAACGAAAAATTTACCTAATTGAGTCTTTTGTTTGAATGAAATGTAGGAAAAACAAAGCTCTGGTTGTTATTAATAAGTAATTAAAATAAAATTTTATTAGTTTCTACCATCAATATTTATATTCGAAAATTTTATCACTTTAGAAAATATTCATATTTATAATTATCTGGTTAGATTCATTTATCATATTCATTTAGCATCATCACTTTGAAAAAAAACTCTTTATATTATGTAATATATTTTCAAATTCATTTATTTTCTTTGAATAATGAAATTTTATGTATTTAATTAATATATTAATGCTAGAATTCAAAACATTACAAGAAAATCAGTAAAACTATCGTTAACGCTTATTTTCTTCTGATAGCAACTGTCGTTAAATAAAGAACTACAGTGGTGGACAAAAGTCCAACAGCTAGGCGGAAACTGTCTATCAAGAAAGCATTCATCTGGAAACTTCTATGTAAGTAAAACCTAATGAGCTTTGATTGTAACACAGATTTAGGCTCCAAGCCTTTATCCATACTGAGATCACAAGTCCAATTTGAAAGATTTTTTTTTGATTTCATTACATCAAGCTAAAAATCGTATCTTATGGCGTTCAACTGATCGTGAGAAAGTTGAATCTCTTCCTTAAAGAATTCTTATCGGAAACGAAAGTTTCTTCACGAACTTATAAGCCAACCTATATCTTTCCACGAAACTCAAATATCATAGAATAACCAGATATATGCTTCACATCTTGAGTAGGGAGACATCCGTTTTCCTTCAAAATTTGATTAGAGTGTTGTAATAAATCCAATCATATGCTGCTAGTTTCACGCTCATCGATTTTCAGATAACACAAGTTCACCATTATTTATATCTGAAGAACAACATATTTCAGAAATCCTTGGGTTATATGATATCGTATTGTCTGTTATGATCTAATTAGAGTATGGTTACATCTATAGGCATACAATTAGAAAATTTCAGTTTTTGAAAAATTTTCAGCAAAAAAGTTCATTTTATATTGTATGATATTAAAAGAAAAGTCAACCAATTCTATCAAATTTCAATACTTCTTTACCAGTATCTCTTAAAAACAAGTTTGTGTTTTGCTCTATGACTCAGGTTCTAATGTGTACCATACACTTTTCAATATCAAATAATAGTTTTAATTGCGAGAATTAGTAAAATGATATCATACAATGAAAAATCATAGAATACTATAGATTTTCTTTTCCGCTAGAATAAGAAAGTTTTGGATACGCCTTTTTGAGCTATAATTATCAGTGCAATAATATATTTCAAAACATGGTATAGTTCTTTTAACATTAATAATAATGACCGTACGTATCTCGAAAGCTATCCCAACTTGTTTTAGAAAAATAATATCAACTGGAAAAAAACAAATGAATGAAATCAAATATCATAATGGAAAGATAGCAGCATCAGTATACCATGACATCAGAGTAATATTTTTACTGCAACAGATAAATGTGATCATACTCTAATTTGAGGAGAAAAGGTAATGCAATCTCATATAGTCTAGGGATTTCTGAAGGATGTCGACTTTGAGCTATAGATAAATGGAAACTTCTATTATTTTAAAAGTAATAAGCCTGAAAATTGTGGCATATGATTGGGTTCATCACAACGTTCTGTAGTCAAATTTTGAAAGTAAACGGATGCATCCCTACCTAACAATGGAAGGATTTGAGGTGTTAAGCGAATTGATTGACCTTATTCAGGTCAAATCATAGCTTACACCGAGAAACTACCAAATTTAAAATATGAGCTGTCCATGGCGTACCTCAACAAAAATATTCAATTTTTAAGCTATGTATTATTTGGGTATAGAAACCTGACAATACGTGTATATGAACTATTTGCATCAATGTTTTAATACAATCATCAGATTTTAAAGGAAGCGAGTTTCGAAAGTCTTGGTGAAATTTATTGACGATATCTAGGTATCTCTGAATGCGACTTCTTCTGAAGTTTAATAGTATCATATAGGAGCTATATCGATTATTATATATAAAAATCCGTCATTAATCAACACTTTCAACTTTATTTTATGTGAAATAAATAAATTATACAAAATAATAATTCGAAAGGTCTACTACAGATGGACATGAAGATCTTCAATCAAACGAGGGTGCGGATGTATGTCTTGGAATAAATAACTCACGTACACCTCAAACCACATCCGACATTGATGCGAATAGTTCATTTATTCTCATGTTCTTATACCCAAATAGTACAGAACTTGGAAATTGAATATTTCTGTTCAGGTACGCCATGGGCAGTTCATATGTTAAATTTGGTAGTTTCTCGATGTGGGTGTGGGTGTCGATATAAAGAACACTAATACTCACATCCTAGTATATGTATTTTCAATTTAATAAACCATACAAAAGAATTTCAGTTTTAAAGCTTTATTCAAAAGTCCTAATAAATTTCTAGCGTTCTCCATCCCATATGTTGCTAGAATTTTCCAATGAAAATTATAATAAGGCTATTTTAATGAAGATCTTTTATCAGAATCGAACATTTAGCTAAAGAACTAACCAACAAAATTTTTGAAGGAATTTGTAATTTGTACAAAATATAGTCATATTGAATAATGATGTTTGAAATTTTTTTAATAATTCGATTGTAAAAAAGGAATGGAGACATGTTCAATAGTAGTCTTTTTTTATGTAAATTGTCGAATTTCAAATAAATTTTGTTTTTAATAATGTTTGCTCTATTCAATTGTAATTGTTTTTATTCTATACATAAATCAATTATATTTTTAATTAAGAGAAACAAATTTGTATTAGACCTTCAATCTAAAAATTAATAACAGATTTTCTAGCATTGTATATCAAGTATCTTGAAAAATACAAAGGTTGTTAACAGAAACTCTTTTTTTTTTCGTATGATGATTCTTAGCAATCGTCTCAATAATGAAGTTTAGAGTCATACAAGTTTATTTTTCTTTAGTAGTGTACTTTAAGACTTCAGCAGATCTCAAGAGACTTCGATAATGTATGAAAATAGCGGTATAAGTGTAAGTGTGAAAGAATGATTTTGTTGCCAGTATGAGTATCAGTGACAGATTCAGGCACTCTTGACACAACTTTATAAAAATAGATCAACAAAACGATAAAATCTCACATTCATGTTAAATTAGATTATCGAAAACGAAACCATGTCATTTGTTCTTCTTCGTATTAATTTGTCTATGTAATCAAAATATGTTGAGAATTATCAAAGCGATTGAAGAAAATTGTGAAGATTTGAAAAAAACTTTAAGTATTGAAAACCTTTAATGACATTTGAAATTTTCAACAAAATCTATTAAGACTTCTTAAGATTTCTCATGGCTTTATAAAAATATGGAGAACTTCATCAAAGTTTGCATTTAATTAGAATTCAAAATTGAAGTCTTGTATTGTTTATCGATTTATTTAATTTTCATTATCTTTTACACTTTAAGATAGTAAAATATTTGTTTAATTAAACGAAAAGAAAACGAATAATTTTATTATGGCTACTCCAATAGATACAAAAACAAAAGACATTTTAAAATGTGTTGAATGGATGTGGCAGGCAAATCTGGATCCATGGTCAAGTTCTGAGCCAGCCAAATGGAATCATTATTCTGATGTAGAAAAACTCATTATTGAACGAGCATATTCAAATGGAGAAGAGCGAGTCGTATTAGATGATTATTATATTGATTTCAAAGCAAGTCGACAGATATCAAATATAGATCATTATAGGCAAAGACCTGTCAAACGAGAGGTGCGTAAACGAGAAGATAAGCATTTACGAGAAGAACGTTTCGTAGATCCTCCTGTTAGTACAGAACGTTTATTTGGTGGTGAATATGGTTGGGTATCACCTTTCGTAATCGAAGTTAGAAGAGATTTAAACCTTGAACCAGAAGAATTACCATCAAAAAAACCAGAGATGATACAGCAACTTGTTGAACAAGCTGCAGAAGGTATTATTAAAGAAGGAAAAATTATCAGGAAAGAAGAAGAAGCTAAAGAGTTGGCAAATATGCTACGAGAACAAAAGAACAATGGAATTGAACAAGTATGGCAATGTTGTGCTTATATGTATTCATTAGAAAGTTTTCTTTATAAAACATTAAACACAACAATGAGACTAGTTGGAGACAAAAAGCAAGAACATGTATGGAGAAGTAAAATTCCTGCATTAGGTCCTTTTTGTTTATTACTTTGGGATGATCCTTGCAATAAAAAAGCAACAACAGAGAAAATACTTTATCGAGGAGGAAATCTAAATCGTGAACAAATCGCTAAATATCAAGAAATGGCTAAAAGTGAAGATACATATGGATCATTTCAAGCATTCACATCATGTAGTCGTAATCGTCAAACAATGGAAGAATTTGGTAATACATTATTTATTATGGAAGTAGTAAATGCTTTTACTGCTGATTTTGTTGAATTATCTGAATATCCTAATGAAGAAGAAGAACTTATTACACCAGGTGTTTCTTTTCGTGTTAAAAAAGTTGAATTTGATCAAAAGATAAATAAACATTTAATTTACTTGGAACTACGACAACGATGGTCGAGTAAGCAAAAAAAGAAATATTATTTTTTTCTATGAGTAATAATTTTTACAATATGAAAAATATTTGTTTTGAGAATTTCCATTTTCATCTCCTGTCGTATGAAAATTAGACTATAATCCAATTGATGATATCAAACTGTCAGCGTATAAATATGCTAATTCAGTATATATATTAAAATGAAGAAATAATTCAATAGTTAATTATTTTTTTTAATAAAAATAGCAATATTGATACAAAATATTTACATAAATATTTAAATTTCTATATTTATTTCAATAGAAAATTGTAGAAGTTTACTTTTTTCATTGATTGAATAAATGATGTATTTTGAAATGTATATTAAGAATAATATTGAGAATATGTTTTGAAAATATAAAAAGTTTTAGTTTTTTAATACTATGAAAATAGTTTGCTTACTACAGTAAATATTTAGAATATTTTTCGCGTTTTTTTCTTATGGTATCAACTTAAAAAAAAACAGAAGAGAAATTAAACTTGTAGCAAGAAAATGAGAAAATTTAGAGTTTTGTGATGAATCAATTCTCTACTTTGTTGTATATCCAGGGTAATCAATTATCAGCATTGTATGAAGATAAAGTTTTAAATATATTTTAAAGACATTATATTTTTTATTGTACAATGATAAATATTTATGAAACAATAGAGAATTCTATTAAGCTCATACATGAGGAAAAACATTGCGTCAAAAATTTTACTTTACTTGAAACTGTGACATAATTAGATATTTGAAGAACTTACAAGACTTACATCCATATTTAATTGGAACGATTTCTTGGTTTTTTTTATCCAGTCATGTTTATAAAGCATTGTCGAAGCAGCTGAAAAACAAAAGCAAATCATAAATATTTTAACAAAATGTAACCTACATTACTAGCTGGGATTTGAATTCATTAACCACTACTTGAGTGGCCATTTAACTGGAAAGGTTACAGTCACTAATTAGCTTCTACGTAGTAAATCTTAGATGCTACGTTTACTACTTGCAATGCAACAATCATTAGCCAATGTTAAAGTGAAAAACTATAATACGCTAAGTAGACGACTTCAAGTGTTATGGTCACTAAAAAAAAGAACGGTATAGTTCTTTCTACTTATCTCTACGAGTTCTTATTCGAATTTTCAAAGGTTTCATATCAAATTAGAAATTTTTTTGTCCATGTTTATTCATGCAGATATATGAATAGCTGGAGAAATAAAAGATTCCTGTTTAGTCAAGACGTCCTAAATGAAAAAAAATCCAGAAATATGTCTTCTATTGTGAATGCAGATAATGACAGCCTTACATTCAAGAATTATGTTGTACCATCAAAATAAAACAATGTCAATTCATGCGAAAGCATGAACATTAGCAGTTAATAACGACGCTTCACTATAACTGACTTTAATGAGTAATAATACACAAGTGTTCAGATTAAGTTTGTATTTTTTTTTGCAATTGTAAAGGTTCTTTTTCCTATATAACATCTTAATGTATGATCAATAGGGTAGGCAGCATCAGCACTGCAGTGCTACAGCCAAGAAATGAATTGTTCAAGGTAATAGATTAGAAATTAATAGCATTTCCTCGGATACTTAGAAATTACTCGTTTTATCTTAATTATCTAAGTTACCATACTAATAAGACAACCCAGGTCGATTACTACGACGATCGTAAACGACCCTAAATGGGCCGTATTTCACCCGTTTGGTAGCAACCGTATTACGACAGTATAACGCCGTGATGTATACGGTGAAACACATCCATCGTATACACCGAAACCTGTGTCGTAATACGACCGTCTTTCAGCGGATAGGATCGGAAACGCCGGCGTATACCGCCGTATATCACTATGAAATATCGTAATTAGCGTCAAATAAATGAAACCGTATTAATCCATCTCCGCCAAAACATTGTATGATTTGATTGTCAGCAGTTTGCTACGGCACAAATCAATTTTTCCGAATAGTATTGAACATGCTCTCTCGAATGAGTTCCTTATCAGCTTCATTGTGTCATGAATGCTGTCCAACAAAATTGACAGTGGTTGTTCATACATTTGAATGCCTTATTGGTTCTGCATACTTCGATGTTGATTAGAGTCAGGAATCACTATGACAATCAATAAGTATTTTCAAGTTCATGAATCATTTTGCTAAATACATTTAAATTCGCTCATGAGCATTTCTCTCATATTTGATACAGCGCTCCGAATGCAAGAAGCATGAAAAGTAGCGTGTTTTTCTTCTAGCAATAATGGTCAAGTGAGGAAAGGTATCTGATTTACACGATTGATTGTCTTATGTTCGTAGATTTTTGCTATGTTATGTCAAATGAAAGGAATTTTCTATCACTGTACAAGCGAAACAATGGAAAAATATGATATTTCAAGATTTCATAACGAGGACAGAAAATATTTTTTGTCACGTTTATATCAACGGGAAAGAAACAGAATTTCATTGACGCTGCGATAGTGAGAAAAAAAGTAATTTGTCGCTCGGTTATATGCATCAAGAAGGGCTGAAGAAAAGCGATCTATCGTACCTATGAGCAGAAAGGAAAAACATTTGTTTAGTCCGTTGAATTAAGAGAAAAAAATGTTTATCCATCTTTTAGTGGTCGAAGGAAAAAAAATTATCCACACGTTGTTTGAATGAGAGGATAGAAGAAAACTAAAAACCAGGAAACAGAAAGGGTTTTTCCAGTACGTAAAAAAAATATCTTCAGTCAATAACTAATTATCAGATGAAGCACACCCAGTTCCATTTACAGTCTACACTAACAATGTGGAAAACTGATCATTGCTGTAACATGCCAGGTCTTATCAAAAATCGTTGCACTTTTACATCAAAGAGCGGTTTCCTCCTGGAGAGAAGGAAAAATTGAAGTAAAAATGAAGTCCGTTGAAAAAGTTTGTTTAGATTTATATGCAAAATTTTATGGATCGATCTCTTGAGAAGGATTCGGGAATAAATCGCGCTAAATTTTATTGGAAGATTAATTAGTTAGCAACTAATCGGCAGGTTTTCGGGCAATCCTGCACTTACACAAGATTACCGAAGTCTTTATTCAATAGAGCTTGTCGAGATCGACTTGGAGTGTTGCATCATCATGCTGAACAGCACATCTGCATAGATCGTGACGCTATTTAACAGAATAATTAATAAATTAGGTACTAATTAGCGCTTTTTTGGTGATACATATGCTGTAAGAAATGAATAAAGTGTCCATTCGATAGAGTTCGTTGATATCTACTGGAAGAGGTTGGTCTACTCGTTGAAGAGCATGTTTAGGTGAATCGAGATAGGTTTTACGGAAATTCCCGTATTTTTCGTTTTTGCGAGGTAGAGAGGGAATATTTTTCCAGAAAAAAATGTGCATCAGGAGACTCATCAAGATTTACTTGACGCACAGATGCTCTGCGTTGGTGAGCACTTGAGTGCAAATTCATTCAGGTAAAAACCAAAGTCTGACTTCTCCTCGAACCATTATAACATTTGCGTCCCAAAACTAAGAAATAAAAATAAAATCTACCATTTTTAGTAGATAATAATATTTATTGAATTCAAGTATCAACATATATCTATTGAATGCTTGATTTTGTCAGAAAATATGTTTTAATCATAGTACCTACGATCGTTGCTAAACGCTTCACACAATCAACTGTATTCTCAATTACTTCTCATCTCATTTCAACATTAACTTACAAGAATTTCATTCAATATATTTTGTCATCACAATTTCAAATCTAAGATGCTCACGAAATTCATTTCATAACTATTGTTTAGTTCATAATAAAACATAAAATAAACATACTTCTCTCTTTCGGATAAATTAATTTTCACATCTTTCGCTTTTTCTTCGATTTATCTCGGTCGAATCTATTTTTTCATTATCTGAACACCACAATAAACAAAGCTCTTAGCACAGATTCACTACCATTCAAAAATGTAACATGAACAACTCATTTTTCGTAATCACCTGGAAAAGTCTTTCATTCAGTCAATAATATGACACAGGATCTTCCTCTGTACTTACTTTCATTTAAGCAAATCTATCGAAAGCAGTCCTTCATTCAGTCTAATTAGATCTTACTCAAACATAATCTACGTTTTGTTTAAAGCTTTCCATCATAATCTGTCAGAGAATAGGTACATATTAGCTTGAGCAGTCAGAGCCATGGAATATTTTTCCTTTAAATAACTGTTTACATAGAGTCATCAAGTCGTCCGATAACGATATCATAGCGAGAGGCTAATTAACTCAAAGGGTTCTTTGTCGTCATGATTCGAATTCACTGCTCAAAGTCCATGTCCAACAAGAGATGTAGTATCAAATGCTTTCACAAGCTCTCTTGAAATGATCTCTGAAACTCTTTTACGACTGATAGGCACATGTGGATATAATAAGGTTCCATCACATGTGCTCCAAAACTCCAATTTCATCCTGTTTAAGAAACAGCGTAAGAAAAACTATGATAAAGCTTCTATGAGATTTAACAAAGTATATATTTAAGACATACCAAAAGTCTTTACGAAGCTATATCAATTTCTTATAGAATGCTTGAACAAATTTTCTTTTTATATAGACTGATAGCGCAAACAAAGCTCTCCATTTCTATACTTTTTGATCATTATTCATCTAATATCACAATTCTAAAATTTCCATTAGACTGGTTTAGCTATGATATGTAAAAATAACATTAGTCAATATTGATTTCAATCTGAGTGTCTGTGGGCTTGGTAGATGTGATTGCAGGTGTGAGTATGGACTTGGCGTGTGACCGTAACACATGGACACGCCCATATTCACATTCAGTCGCATCCGTATCCACACCCACATTGTAGACAATATTGACCAATGTTATTGTTACATATTATATCTAAACCAGTCTAATGGAAATTTTAGAAGTATGATATTAGATGAATAATGATCAGAAAATGTAGAAATGTAGACCTTTGTATTTACTATCAGTCTATATAAAAAGAAAATTTCTTCAAGCATCCTATAAGTAATTGATATAGCTCCGTAAAGACTTTTCGTATGCCCCAAGTATATATACTAATCATCAGTTTCCAAAAACCAGCACATACCAAATACTTTCTTCAACCAAAGAACGACATATTTTCACGACACTACTATCACAACGCCCTCGCCACAATCAGCATCAAAAAAAAATTTATTTTCATTCTTATTTTCAGGAAAGCATAAACAGGATCTACAAAACAAAACCAAAAAACCAAAATCCAACGACGAATTTAAAACCTGTTCATAAAGTTTTATCGCACTATTTAGAATCCTGGCACGCAAGAGACAAAAATAACAGCTACCACTTTTTTGCATAACCTTCTGATCGTGAAAACACTTCGCATATCACCTCACATCCATCATAGTCCCGAAACATTCAATAACTCACTAAGATACTCAATGTTTTGAATTCAATGATCGTGAGATGAATTCGAATAGCATCTGATGATCACTAAAATCAAACATAATTCAATATTCAATATAAATATTCAATATTTTTGAAGCTGATGCTAATGATATGAGTTCTAATATCCTCTGATGATCACTAAAATCAAAAATAATTCAATCTTCTAAACAAATATTCAATAGTTTTGAATTTAATGATCGTAAGATTCGTTCAAATATCATCTGATGATCATTACAATCAAAAATAACTCCACATTCTATACAAATATTAAACATTTTTGAATTTACTGATCTTGAGATGAGTTCGAATATAATCTCAACATCATTAAAATCAAAAATCATTCAACACTCTATACAAATATTCAATATATCTGAATTTAACGATCGTACGATCATTTCAAATATCATGTCATGATCATCCAAATCAAAAGACTTCAGTATTCGATACAAATATTCAACATATTTGAACTCAATTATGCTGAAAGCAGTTCGAATATTATCTCATGATCATTAGAATCAAAAACAATTCGATATTTCATACAAATATTGAATATTTTTGAATTTAATGATGCTCAAATGAGTTCGCATGTTATCTGATGTTCATTATAATCAAAAATAATTCAACACTCTGTACTAATATTCAATATTACTGAATTTAATGATCGTAAGATAAGTTCGAATGCCATCTGTTGATCATTCAAATCAAAACGAGCTCAATATTCTATAAAAATATTCAATATTTTTGAAATTAACAATAATGATATGAGTTCGAATATTATCTGATGATCATACAAATCAAAACAAAATTCAATATTCTATACAAATATTAAATATTTCTGAATTTAATGATCTTCAGATAACTTCGAATATCATCCCACGATCATTAAACCCACAACCACTTCAATATTCTATGTAAATATTCAATATTTTTGAATTTAATGATGATGATTTCACTTCGAATATCACCTGTTGATCACTGAAATCGAAAATAATTCATTATTCTATAAAAATATTCAATTTTTTTGAATTTAATGATGATGATATGAGTTCGAATATCATCTGATGATCATTAAAATTGAAAAAGACTACAATATTCTATACAAATATTCAATATCTTAGAATTTAACGGTTATAAAATAAGTTCGAATATCATCTGTTGATCACTAAAATCAAAAATAATTCATTATTCGATACAAACATTCAATATTTTTGAATGTAATAATGATGCTATGAGTCTGAAAATCATTTCATGATTATTGAAATCAAAAACAGTTCAATATTCTATATAAATACTCAATATTTTTGAATTAAATGATGCTGAAATAAGTTTAAATATCATATGATGATCATTAAAATAAAAAATAACGCAATATTCTGTAGAAATATTAAATATTTTGGGACTTCATGGTTATAAAATGGATTCGAATATCATCTGATGATCACTTACATCAGAAACAATTGATTATTCTATACAAATATTCAATATTTTGGAATCTAATGATGATAATATGAGTTCGAATATCATGTGATGATCATTAGAATCAAAAATAATTCAATATTCTATACAAATGTTCAATATGTTTGAATCCAATGATCTTCCGATGAGTTCAAATGTCATCTGATAATCATTAAGATCAAAAAGAATTTAATATTCTATACAAATATTCAATATTTTCGAATTTAATGATAATGATATGGGATCGAAAATCATCTGATGATCATTAAAATCAAAAAGAATTCGATATTCTATACAAATATTGAATATTTTTGAATTCAATGATGCTAACATGAGTTCAAATATCAACTGATGGTCATTGAAATCAAAAATAACTCAACATTCTATACAAATATTAAATATATTTGAATTTAATGATCTTCAGTTGCGTCCCAATATCATCTCATGACCATTAAAATCAAAAATAATTCAACATTCTATACAAATATTCACTATATCTGAATTTAATGATCCTAAGGTGATTTCAAATATCATCTTATCGTCATCAGAATCAAAAAGAATTCAGTATTCGATAGAAATAGTCAATATTTTTGAATTGAATGATGCTGGAATGAGTTCGAATATCATCTCATGATCATTAGAATCAAAAACAATTCGATATTCCATACAAATATTGAATATTTTTGAATTTAATGATGCTCAAATGAGTTCGAATATCATCTAATGATCAGTCAAAGCACAAATAATTTAGTACTCTATAGAAATATTCAATATTACTGAATTTAATGATCGTAAGGTAAGTTCGTATATCGTCTGATGATCATTAAAATGAAAAAGAGTTCAATATTCTATACAAATGTTCACTATTTTTGTATTCAATGATGCTGAAATGAGTTCAAATATCATGTGATGATGTTAAAAATTTTTAAAAATTCAAAACTCTATACAAATACTAAATATTTTTGAATTTAGTGATCGTAAGATGAATTCGAATATCGTGTGATGATCATAAAAGTCAAAAAGAATCCAATATCCTATACAAATATTCAATGTTTTTGAATTCAATGATCTTCAGACGAGTTCGAATGTCATCTGATGATCATTAAGATCAAACATAATTCAGCATTCTATACAAATATTCGATGTTTTGCGAATTTAATGATCTTCAGATGACTTCGAGTATCATCTCATGATCATTAAAATGGAAAAGGACTCAATATTCTGTACAAATATTCAATATTTTGGAATTCCATGATATTCATTTGAGTTTGAATATCATCTGATGATCACTAAAATGAAAAAATAGTTCAATATTCTAGACAAACCTTGCATATTTTGTGAAGTAATGTTTTTTGATGTCTGTGTATATATTTGTATTTAATTTTTTGTTTTTTGAGGTATTGAAGATGTTTTTTCGGTCGACGAGGAAGGTAAATGTGTTCATAATGATTTATGTTTAAAATCTCAGAAAGCGGTATTTCTTTGGAATTGGCTTGAGTTTCGGTAGTTTGGCTGCAGTATTTTTGAAAAAGTGTTTCGAATGCGCGTTCTACTGTTATATGATTTTTAGGTAATGGTTTCAAGGAAATATTGGTTTTGATTTCTACAAATTGAAGGAATAGTGCTGTGAGGGATTGATGCACATATACTCTGGAGCAAATAGAATTGTTCATTGGAAAATATTACATTATATGATCTGTAGCAAAATGAATTATTGCCTGGTTGAGTCAATTCATTCACAGCATCATATATTTTTGTGAATTTCGTTAAATCTGTTTTTGAATAGATGCCCTCTGATAGAGAAATATAATTGAACTAGAAGAGTTATTCCATGCTTAGAAAGTTACAACGGCAATTTGAAATTTTTTTTATATAAGGATAGATTCTACGGTTGTTGAATCACTGTTGTGATTCTGCTGTTCATCCACTTTGTCAGTCAATATGTCGCATAAAGTAGTCAGCTTGAAAAGAATTTGAATGAGCATGTAGGACAAATAATGAATTGATATGTTCAATTACCTAAGTAACGTCGTTCGAATCGTTTTGAGTCAATACTCTTTTTTAAATCGGACGCTTTTCAAATGTTAGCACAATATCGTGCAGAACCATCTTCATCGTTAGATATCGACCTAACTGAATAAATAAGACTTAGAGAAACGTTGAATCATTCAAAAAGCTCTTAAATACATCTGAATAGAAGTGTGCTAATGAAACAAAGGAAACCAAGAAGATTCTAATTAAATAATTTGAGCATTTTTCTTAGAGCAAAAGAAATAAAACACATCAATGTGTTATTTATACTTTCATGCGTATGTAGCAGGTAATGCAAAAGTAATTGCACAAGTGTCGACCTCCATTTCTGTTCAATAAAAGTGTGCTGGAAGTATTCTTTTTACCAAAAGATAGAGCCTTGTCTCCTGTTTGCAAAGATATGTAAATTATTGTTATCACATGCGGAAAAACGAAATGACGCAAAAGACATAAAAAGCACCCTTAAAGCAAAATCTGTTGTCAAACGTAAATGGACTCCATGAGGTGTCAATCCTCACATACCTTGAATAAGCAGGTTCTGAAATGAGTATTTTTGTATCAGTTGTTAGGAAATTTTCTCGTCTTTTGAACGGGATATGATTCATGTTTGTTCCCCTTTGATAAATGGCGCAAAACGAGAGAAAGAAGAAGCACTTACGGAATATATTTGTAATTTTTATATGAACTCATGAAAAACATTTTGTAGACGATAGCTAACCATACTAGATTGCGATTATACAACATGTTTTTAACGATCGCATAAAAGTCAAAGTAAGCACATTCTACAAAAAACTTTTTTAAGGGCTTCACAGACATCGATTTACTTACTGCCTAATAAGATATTTTTCACCATTTCATGTAAAGATGAAGAATTTATTGTACGTATCTATTGGAATAAATTTTATTGTTATTTAAAATGATTGTAAAGAATTACGTTGTAATATTAATACATAATATTATTTTCATTCAATTCATCTTAAATTACATTGATTTACATGAAATTGTCAGTTATAATGCATATGTTTATGATGCTATTGCTTATGATATTTTAAAGAATATATAGTTTTCTTTCTTTTGTTTTGTTGTTTTATGTTGCAACAACTGTTAAAGTGTTTCTGCTGTTCGGTTGACAATGATCGCAAAGATCGGCAATTTCTTTATTATTATTACAATAAATTCTCTCATTTGAAACTTATACATTTGTTTGATTTATTAGATATTGAATTAAATTTCATATACTGTAACTTTCATATTATGACTTTGTAGTTTGTATCCTGAGCATGAACATGGTAATATTCGCATATTGATTGTGAAGAAAAAATGAATCATTAAATGAAAGCAATTTTTCTTTTCTCTTTCAAGTTGTTAAACTTTTACTTTAAAATTCAAAAAAGAATTCCATAATTCTATTATTATGGTTATAATATTTATTATATGCGGTTATTTTGTTTTCTCACAGTCAATCGTCCTTAGTGTTGGTGATTATGATAGAATAATCGAGTTATTTAATAACCTTGGTATTTACTGAATATTAAGGAAATCCATTTATATTTATGAAAATTTATTAAGTCCAAAAATAAATCCTCAAAAAAAACTAAATTTAAGATAAGTTTGAACATAGTTAGGATGAAAATATAAATTCTGTTTAAATTCACATAAAATAATTTATATGGTATTGAAACCGACTTCAGATTGGTTTAGATGTATCCAGATCTCATATAAAGTAATTGAAATGAGTTTTGACGGATTTAAGTTGCCTATAAGCTGCTTTAAATGAAATTAAATAAAACTAAAATAAACTTAGATTCCATTTTAAGCTGAATCAGATATTGAACTGCATGAGAAATCAAGTCTAAGTGATCTTGGAAGAATGTGAATTATGCTAGAAAATACGAAAGTTACAAAACAAATTCAATGTTTAGGTCTAAATATAGTAGTAATTTGATGCCAATTACATTAATGCATTAAATATCAAGATGTATCTTAAAATACTGACGCAATGCTATGACACTATAATAATAGATCCACCAAGATAATTATTCATTAGTATACACGACGACTTTTTATTGACATTCTAATATGGATCTTTTTATGACAAATTAATCATAAGTGCTAAGCAACAAAAATAAGTGACCGAACAAGAATTCGAACCTTAGATGTATAAATATGGAAGCTATCACTATAATCATTCAGCCATTCGGTATTGATAGTTAATAGTAAAAATTTTAGAACGATAATTCACATTATCAATCGATCCGTCTGTATAAAGAATATATCTGCTGAAAAAAGAATCGATCCGCTAGGGAATAAATTCATATGAGCGGTTGACTGCAATTGGACGCTGGTATAAACACATATATCTCAAATAGATCCGCTAGGAGAAATATGATCCGCTGAGAAATGATTTAATTTAATGAAGCTTTTATCACAATCTTTGCAATAAAATAATGCTTTTGGAATAAGCAGACAGAAGAAAAAGATGGTCAATGACACATAGTGATAAAGAATGTGACACCAAACATGCAATAAAAAGAAATGACAAAGGAAGGTCAAACATGAAATATGAGCAGTCTATTCAACCGAATAGTGATACTAGATAATTGCATGCAATAAACTCAATTTGGAATATCACAATTACTCAGGTCATTGTTATCTAATGAATGGTACTGTTTAATCTTTTGGACGATCCATTCTTTAACTCCTGTTAGTATGATTTGAAAAATATTTTTCTTGTAGACTAGTAATAATCAATTTTATTTACACAAATATTAATGTAAAAATAAATTTTTCAATATCATAATCTAATTTAGTTTTAAATTTAATTATTGAAATGAAATATATGTAATATTAAGCCATTCTTAGCTTCAAATCATTAGAATTTATACTTTGAAAAAAAACTAAAATGAAATTATGATAGAAAAATACTTAACATATTTTTTATTTTATTGATTCTTAATTTACTTTATGTATCTAACGTACTTTAAAATACATAAATTAGCATGTCTCACTACGAGAAAAACTCTCACATACATAACTACACCCACCCCATAGCGTATGTTTACGTGCATCTCCTTGTTCTTAAGGATCTTCACATAAATGATTGTACTACCATCTGTAGCATATATTTATGAACTAAAGAATAAAATTCACTTCGATGTGATAATACGATTTTCCAATTACATAAGTAAATAAGACTCTCAAGTGTCAACAGTCAGCGTCAATATCAGTTATTTTTCTCGTATTTGAGTATAGAGAAATGCAATGGAATATAATATATAGACCATTGAGACAGTTTTCTTTCTATTCTTATCTTCCACAAAATGGTTGACTCATTCATGTAGACATACAATCAATGCTCGTGTTTGTAAATGTTTTGTTTCGTTTCTCGAGCAAAGTAGTTCTCTTTTGTGGTCGGACACAAGTTTTGAGTACGAGCCATTCGTTTTGTTCTTTGTTTTTACTCTTATCTATATGTAACTGCCATGAAGATAAAATGAAACTTGTGCATTGTATCAAGCACTAGAGAGAACATCCCTTTTCATAACTGAGATGCATGAATGTGACGAAGTCCATTGTTACGCTCTTGTTACAAGATTAGAATCTTTTACTAAGTGAGAGAGCACGTGTATAAATACTTTATCCCACGTTATCTTTATGTCTCTCTTCTCTTTCATCATCGTTTGACTGATGAAAGACCTTGAGGATAGTACGGTAATTAATGTACCTGGTCGGGAGTGTAACAATTCGACTTGAAGATTAGCAAGGAATTCATATTGATCCCATCTCATAAAAAGAATGAAAAAAAATGCGGCGTCAACAGACTACTTCTTTACAAAAATTTCATTTTGTTTTCAAACATTGATAGGAGATGATTTTCTACTTCTATGATGATATGTTTTATCATAGAACTGGCCTAAATTTTCGAAACGAAAAAAGCTTAGTCATCTCAGTTCAATAGCGCTTAAGATGAACTATTTTTCTTCTTTTTTACAATCTTCGTTTCGATAATGAAACAAATTTTTCTAAGCATTAAACGAAATTATTTAGCAGTCATGTCATATTTTATCAAAATACAAAAAAATCGAATCATCGTCATATTTTACTGGATATTAATTCATAGTAAGTAATATCGTCAATATGATTCAAGAAAAATTTATTCAGATATTTTTAAGCAATAATCACAATTAAAAGTCAAACTATTCGAAATATTAGTTGTTACAAGTGTAATGGTGGACCAGAATGTGGTACTTCGTTTTCACCAAGTTTATACAACAATGAGCAATATCTCTCTCGTTTCGATGATGAAGTCAGGCATTCATGTTCAGTGAGGGTTTATAGTTAAGAAGAAATTGATATGTTATCATTGAATTTTTGATTACATCTTATTCAGATAACGGTAAGTCTGGAAGGCATAACAACTCGAGATATTGTACTATCGAACACATGTCGAACTTCAGCATATCAATATTGTTGTAAAGACAATTTGTGCAATAATCTACCTTCACCTCCATTGCCTGCATTTACTTCTTTGACATGCCGTGTTGGCAGTTGTCCGCCGCCGTATGATGATATTTGTCATAGTGAATTTCATGATGCTTATCGTAGCAGTGCTGCTGAATCCTGTTGGGTGAGTTGACATATATAACTATGAAGAACTACAACTATCAAAACTTACTAGAAAACATTCTACTCTGAAATCAAACCTTTTTTTTATTTTGGTTGTTAAAAATGGATCATTCAACTCTTAAGAGCAAAGTCCTATTAAATCATGAAGAATCTTTATTGATTTTTTGTGATTTAGTGGTAACTATTTTTGGATAGAGATATCTCACGTTGCCAGAGTACGAGTATGAGAAGAAAAAAAGCATAAAAATTGATCATAAATGATGACATTGTCTTCTACTTGGCAACTATCATATATGAAAACTGTTTATAAATAATTAAAGCACTGGATGAGAGCAGTCTGACAAAATCATATTGAAGTTTTCGACGAGAACTTTTTCTTGTTGTTGGCTTTCTGGAAAAACTTATTTATTTGATAAATGGAATACAAAAAGGATCTTATTATATGTATATTGATGCTAAAAATCAAATCTCAATATATCAACAACTGAAGATTATAAGAAGCAGACAAACGTTTGAATGAATCGAAATTGTTTTTTGTTTATTTTTCACTGTAACACCAAAACGAGAAAATTGATCAATTCTAATTTATAAAGCAGTATCTTTTCTTTTGTTCAACGTGAATTTTGTTAGTGACAGACATGGAAACAACACTTAGATGATTAATCTCAAAAAAGTTTATAAGCTTTCAAACATTCACTTCGGCGTCATCTGAGATGTCTAAAGTTCTTTAGATATTTTACATGAGGAAAAGCACTTAGAAATCCGTTTCTTCTCTAAAAATTACTGAGAATAGAAAGCGACATTCGAAATCGATTAGATAAAGCTGTTCTACAGCTCAAATATATTTCGTATAATAAATTGCATTATAGTCGATAAGTAGATGGTATGGTGGCCTCATCTACAGCTCGTATCGAAAGGCTTGTTCTCCTGGTAGATATCCAATGTCAGCAGGATCGATTGGGACACGAACCCATCGCATATATTCTTGTTGTAATTCTCCCAATTGCAATAATCAATCACTATCTGAAGATTCAGCTATTAAATGTTATGTATGCGACTCACGTGTGACCGGTTTCACGGGATGCAGCATTTTGAACAAAACTGGTTCGAATTTTATTCACTCTGGATCTTCCAGTTTTTCTGAAGCATGTGCTGTAAGTGATTAAGCAGAAAAAATTTATGTACTCCTATAAAAGATAATCTTTCTAAGACGATCGTCGGTCTGGCAGGAAAGGATAGACTCAGTAATATAAGCTATCCAGCCTTTACCATACGAACATACATTAAAGATTGCCAGAGTCAACCGTTTGGTATTGTTTCATATGGTGGTGCCACTTTTGAGGGTCAAATCAATTGTTGCACAACCAACTATTGCAACCAAGAACGTAAGTTAATAGTTATCTGGAGTCTAAAATTCTCGACTATTAAGTTTTGAGTATCTCGCTTGTGTAAGAATAATATTTCTGAAAGACATAGAACTATGATACTTCTTTGTTTTTCGGCATTCATTAACGGATATTTGGGCATAATTTGAATTTTTTTACGTTAGACTCAAATTCGAATAACATATCCGTCTGAAACCACGCTCATGGAAGAAGATTTTCAGTTTCAGAGATTTTCTAGAAGTCATTCTCAGTTTCAAGTAGAGTACATCGAAGCAGCAGTGCTGATGAAACAGAGTTTTTGCATTTTCTTACAACTTTGAGCATAATTCTTTTTCTATTCAGCTGTATTGTTCTGATTTGTTATGAAATCTCTTTCTTTTAATCATACTGAATATCAGTAAACCAATGACTGTGCCTTTATGAACAGAAATGTATATGGCTTGATAGAAAGTTGCAAGCAGAATCTTCCCATCAAAAAATCGATTCAACAATATTCAGAACTCGATGAGATATTGGAGAAAGACTGACAGCAATATTTATTCTATCCCTTCCGTTATTTTCCCCTCAAATCTTATTCAGTTATATGTCGTACGATTTTACGTGATACACCATACAATTTAGCCAATGTTTTTTTTTTTGTAAGAAGCAGGTTTTCTTTCGATTACGGTGTGTGTGTGGGATAGGTGTGGATGAATGTGGGATGTGGGCGTGGATGTAATTCTTTTTTTCTACTACACCAACACCCTTTAATGGAATATGTACTGGAGACTGATCCTTTATAGTATTAGGTTATCTTGCACAATAATACAGAATAGTAGGGCACTGTTTTAGAAAAAGATGGATTAAACTAAAGTGGATCTATATCTATCAAGAAGGGGATCGATTAGAGATGACAATGCACCTAGCCCATTTTCAGAAGAGTCTCTCTCTCCAAACCTATCAGTTTCCAATTTTCCTGCATTATATAACTTGAAGTGTTCGCTAGTTAGTGAGCACATTTGGATGGTCCAGTCTTGGTCTTTAAACCTAAAAAAAACGTGAAAAAGTGAGTGGCTATGAAATTATACTAAAAGATTGGAAAATTTTGTGTCTTAATGAGCATTTCTTGATTATCTGAGTTCGTAACAAATACACATTGGAACACAACACGATCCTAGATAAAAAATAAAAACTCAATTGTAAAACTTTAATGTACAATGCAAATTGAAAATTTGTTTGTTTGATCTCTTCTTCTGAAACGAATTAACATTATTATATCATCATAGTTGAATGTTAGCTAGAGGACAGTATAGATTATATGATGCTGTAACAGTACTAAATTGTCATCGAATTAAGTCTATGAAAAGACTGAAGAAAAACTTGGGTGCAGAAAAATGCGTAAGATGAATTTGTTAAATTTCGAAACTTATTTATTTGATATAGATATCAACTAATTGAGTGTGAAAAGTAACATATTTATTGACTATTTACTACTCTTATTACTAAGTTAAGAAATATCACTCGGAATGTTTTTATCTTGAAGAAGCCTGTGTAGTTATTAAGTGTTTCCATATTAATGTCATCATTTTCAACTTCGTCTATTTCATTTATATCTTTCACTTCGTATTTGTGTGCAGTCTTAATGTTATGTGCAAATTGTCCTAACAAAGATACAGAGTTAATTAGCACATCCCAGTATTTATAAACACATTCAAAAGTCCTTTTCCGCTTATTTCAGTTACGTTCTTCATTTTCGAAGTAATTATGGTAAACCACTCATTTTGTCAATAAAATATGTCCATTTTTGCTATAACTAAGCAAATAAGAACAACTAAGCCAACCGCTATTAGCGAATGATGGCTACTATATATACGTGTATATATGAGTGTATGTTGGAACAAAAAAAATATAGTGAACATGTGAAAGTGACAAATGAAAATCAAAACAAGACGAGTGTCATATACATGTAAAATGATTTATTTGATCTATTTACTGCTGAATGCCAATTTTCTAAATAGAATAACAAATAATGTTTTGTCGTTTCTATATGACCATAGTCATAATACATGATAAATACGCTCAATTATATACAAGAAAAATGCAAAAAAGTAAAAACTACCAAAACCTAGTGAAAGTCAAATTTTCAAGCTGAATTTGACGCCGAAGTACTATGCCATTTGTAGCTACATGAAATTCGAAAATGTTTTTGTGAGACATTGGACCAGACGGAATAAAAACTGTAGATTTTAACTAATACGAATTTGCGTTTCTGTACTATTAAAATGCAGATATAAAACTCTTGTATTGAGTGTCCAAGTTCTTGAAAAACCTTTAATGAACGATGTGTTATAAAACTTATCTAAAAATTCCTTACGTAAGAATTATGTAGAAGACCTAGATCTTTTAGTTGATTGAGATTTATCTTGACAACTTTACTTTGTTCGTTTCTCAGCTTTAGATATTTATTTGACTTCTGAGACAATAGCAGCCATAGCAACAACAACTATACCAACAACGATAACAGGAGCAATAGCAACAACTACTACTACAACCGACATAAAAAGGACAACGACAACAACAACATCCATACAAACGACAATGATGACAGCCATACAAACGACGACTACAACGACAACAACAACCATAGAAACAGCAACAGCAGCTATGGAAAGGATGACCGTATATGCTAGTCTAAAATCACGAACAACTACAGTAACGAAAACTGGAAGCGGCTTTCATATTTCAAAGATTCTTCTCACTATTTCAGCCTTACTCATTATCTGTGGGCTCCTAATAGGCATCCTGTTGGTCACTCGTCGATGGAAATGCGGAAAAACTCACACTAGACGTCGTAGACATTCTTTTAACGATTCGGCTGAAGAAATTCCTAATTTTAGTCTTCCAGATCCTAGTGCTTTACCTTTTTTACAGACTAGTGAGAATCTCTGAAGCTCCTGTTTATTAAACTGTACTAATGAATCCTTATTTCACAGCAATTATCTATTGTATTCTGTGAGCATACGATATATTTGTTCTGAATTAGATATAGTGGCATAAAACTTTCGAACGTCTTTTCAGAATGCTTCACACGATTGATTTAGTTCATAGTAAGAAATCAGGACTATTCAATGTTTTTAGAATATTTTACGTGAAAATGAAATCAGTCGATTTTATTGAATTTAAACATGAAAAGCCAAATACTCTGAAAAAACGTCCTAGATGAAAGATCTAAACATAAAAAGGAAAGTTTCTACTTACTCACATTCTTTCCTTCGTATTCGCTAATCAATGAAAACCAACTTTGCAGAATCCAATACTAATGCGAAGTTCGGCATGTCAAGATTGTGCTTGGACACTGTCATTGGTTTACAGCATTACTTGGTAAAAAAAACATCAAAGTAGTTCGTTCACACATATGAAACTACAAAATGAGCTTTCTGGTTTGGTCTGATGTGACCCGAGTGGATATGTTTTTCAGACCAGGCAGGCTGACCCACAATTATTGATGGCCTGGTCGTACCAGAGTTTTTTTCAGACCGATCAAAGTTAACGTTCTTATTCTGCTTTTACTTGTAATCAAACATCAGACCTGTCGAGAGTGATAGAAACGATCAAAAAATTCTTATGGTAGAAAGGAATTAGTCCATTTCGCCGACGACGATTTTCGCCGAATTCCAACTTCTCCGAAAGAATTTTTCGCTCATTTAATGACCCTGAACCACACCCACACCTACGCACGCACTCATACCTATACCTACACCCACATGTGCACTCATTCCAATGTTTCCGTCAGTGAAAAATTCTTTCGGTGAAGTTGGAATTCGGCGAAAATCGTCGTCGGCGAAAAAGATTCGGCGAAAGTGGAAATTACCATAGAAAGATTATGCGGGTTTTAAGTACGACTAATATAATAAACCATAGCAATTGTTTAACCCTTTACCCCCCATAGCACGTCTAGAAGAGCCACTGATAAAATAACTTTATAAATAGAGTATTAACCATAGATGTCATAATACCGATACGGTGGGTATCGACCACCAGCCGTCACGATACCCACCAGAATGAACAACGAAAGTATATTGATACAATAATCACTTACAGTAACGACCTCGTTACGTAACATGAACTATGTATTTTAGAAGTTGAG
>CAJNOP010000637.1:19209-45433 GCA_905250075.1 Rotaria sp. Silwood1 | reverse complement strand
CACTCATATTCCTCAACTTCTAAATGTATAGCTTGCTGTATGTAATGAGGGCGTTACAGCAAATCCACTCATATCCCTCAACTTGGAAGTATATACTTCGCTTTATGGAACGACGTGGTCATACTGAGTCCATCGATATGTGGCAATATCCGAAGATGGTCAATAGATATTGGGATAGTAATGGGGTTGGTATGCGTTTTATGTAATGGCGTTATTACTGTGGATAAATATGGATACGGGCTGTAACAGGATTATGACATCACTCGTATTAACCTGTTGAATATGCCAATGGTGCGGCCTAATCCGCTGAATGTCCTGTTCCTGGAGTAGGGCGGTTTGATTGATACAAAAATTATGTGGTGGAAAATGAGAATCGAACGGCATCGTAAGACTTAATTTTTTTTCTTTGACCACATTATTGACTGGACAAAAGTGGCATCTATCTCGTACTGTTGAAGTGATAGGAAAAACGCAGCGAGAGAACCGATAGAAATTACCATCAAAGAATGTATGCTTTTTTTATGACTATTGTCAAATTTAAGCTTATTTTCCTCTGAGCCGTTTTGTAACGTCTCAAGGGATTTAATCCATCATAAATACTATTTCAACTTCTCATGAGTTGAGGTTTGTAACCCATATATTAACTTTGTTCTTGATTACCCTCCATCTGTGTAACAGAGACTATATGCTCAATTGTGTTCCCTAGTATGTATAATTCGAGGAGTTATCATGAAGCCTTCGAAACACATCTAATTCAGCAGTGAACTTCTTCATCGATTAATATTACACAGAAATTTCAAAGGAACTCTACCGATTGCAAGTAGAGAACATTTTGTTTAAAAAATTTCGAATTTTTGCATTTTTTTCAAAATTATTGATTTTGTAAGTCATATATCTCGAAGACAGCAATGAAACAAAATATTTTTTTGTACTAATCGATAGCTTGTGAAGTTCTCTACAAATAATGTCTTGGAAGCTTTTCAGTCCCATGCTTCCTTTATTTTCTGTGATCGTTCTACAAGTGGGTCATATATGACCCGCTGGGGAGTAAAGGGCTAAACTGGTTGTATCTCTTGTTCAGAGGCAGTGGCCTATAATGTATTAACTACACTTATTAGTCTCAGAATATGTTTGACAGATAAAATGTACAGAAAATAAGCTATTGTCGAGAGTTGAAGCGATGAATATGAGGTTGCCCAAATTTTCATCATTGCTTTATAAAAAAAATTCAACGCCAAATAGCACCAAGTTATGCATAAAGATCATTTACTGAGTTCCAACACCATCGAATATATTTTGCTTAGGCGTTTAATTCAACCTGCAATTCAACTTATTTTATTTCGATTTCGACAATCTGACCTGATCAAATTCGTCACAACACTGCTTATATACTACAAGAACCTTATTAATCATCGAAATGATCTTCCAAATTTATTGGTAGAAACTCTTTGTAGTCGGCATTTCTTTTAAACCCTGCATGAGCAGTGCTGCAACCAAAATAAAATTGAATCGGATAAACTTAAGCAGTGTCTGAGTCACTTTGGACCTAAACAGTCCAAAGAAAAGCGGTCAGTTTCAAGTCTCGGCACGTATTTATCCATCGAAACACTCGATGGTAGCTAGTTTTCTCCGAGTAGAAATTCTCTGATAATGATATGAAGTATAGACTCTTCTAAAGACTTTCTTTCATTTCATGTTTCTCAAGAACGATTCAATAAAAAGTTCTGAAGTTTATTAACTAAAATATTGAGAATCAACAAAGATAAAAGAGGGTTCACTGTTCTCCTACTTCCTATATTGCCCGATTAAGTCGAGTTTTTTTTGTATTGAGTGTGCATACCCGCTCGGCTTTCTCTTAATCGAGCAGTTTTGTTTACGATTAAAAAGCCTTGAAGCTACCTTTTATATTAGGAATTAACGAGCACGATAGAGATTATCTTTTTTTCATTCTCGCTGATGGAAAGTGTGACATTGAAACTATCACCTATCGTAAGTATCGTATTTCTTCTTCATTCTTATCTTGAATCAAGTATCTACTTGGATTTTTTCTACTCAATGTATGTGACACAGTGATTCTTTGTTTTGAATGGTTCTATATAAGATTCTTTACAATAGTGTAGTGATTTATACTTTGGCACGATAGCTGAAATTATTTCTCTCTAATCATAAACAATGCAATTCTCAACAAATCTGCTTGGCTCGTTTCTAACGGTCATTTTGTTCTGCAATAGGTGCAGCTCCATTAAAAAGGAGACAAATCCAATTCGAGAGTGTGGAAAGGCCATCGCCGAAGGAAATAATGAAAAATGTTTTACTATTTTGTTTCAAGCATTTGTGAAGTATCAAGACTGGTCCGAAGATAAAAACGAGTGTGTCTGTGGGAATAATTGTACGAGTAATTACAAAGGAAGCTTCCAGAATTTTCAATGGCTATGGACTGCACGCCTTCGATGCGATTCGAAAGCAAAGGGTATCGTGGGTTACGCCACGAAAAGAAGTAGACCTGGCGCAGTGCTCTGGGCTCTTGAAGATTTTATTACCAACGCTGTGAAAGCACGGGGATTCAAAGAGGAAGAATTTCGCTGTTCAGAAGTCATATCTTGTGCTAATTAATTTTTATCTTAAGCGCTTTTTACTCATAAATATCATTATATATTATCTTTATCAATAATTTAATCGGAACATTCTAAATAAATAGATAGCCTCGAGAAGAAGGGCACTGATTAATTTATTTTCGATGTCAAAGGAGTTTTTCTCGACAATACAAACACATGAAAGGCTTTTGTACAGTCCAACTAATGTTATAAAGATATCCATTATGCAAAAGTCTCTGTAAAATTATTATATACACTGTACCAGACTTTGAAGTGCCTTCTCAACAATAAATATTAATTCCGTGTAGAGAATTTTTCTAGTTGATCGCACAATCCAATTATCATTCATCGATAATATAATATGAGTTTGGTGATATCACTGATCACTGATTATTTTTGTTTCGATTGACAATGATAAATTCGTATGAAAATATTTTTTTTTGTCAGGATTGCTCTGGCAATATCCAAGATAAAAATAACTGTGGTGAGAGTGTTTAGCAAATATCTTCAGCATTCAATAGACAACAAAGTAAAGCTGATTGATGGGTTTTTGTTCTTGGTTTCGAATTTTTCATTTTTTGCATTGTTGGAATGTATTTCAAGTTTTAGATTTCAACAGCAAAAACATAGTTATGTACAATTGACAATAATAAATGTTCGAAAACGATCAAATATCTGACAAAACAAGATAACAGTCAGTCATAGGGCATGTTTGTTAAACATTTATTCATCAATACCAAGAAATGATTCCTGAAGAAGTGCATTAAACATGATCGTTTGAGATAATTGTGCGTTTGGCATATCTAGAACTCGAATTATCATTTATAATCAGTGGTTTTGTTGAATTTTTCTGGTATACACGTCATTTATCGTACATTCCAAAGGAGTTTTTCCTCGTTTTCTGAGTTCTTCTTGTACTCACTCTTTGTATTCTCTAATCAAAGTTATTTTTTTTCCTTACTAGATTAAAAAATGTTGGCAAAAGTAATCCGCTCCCTTGACGGCAAAACTTTGTGAGAGGGATCATTTCGTTAACTGCCGAGTAGGCACAATAGGTTAGACATGAGAAGAATAATTGATATTTTTTTCTTTATCATCCTATCGCAAAATAATGCCATCAAACAAGTCGATGCCACTTTTTTGATTGAAAGAATATTTATTTACTTTGATTTTTTGATAAAATGTTCTACTTAGGCAACGAAAAGATATTGATACGGTGGCATATTTCTTGTTCTCTACTTGTATTGTAAAAGTGTATCAAGATTGCATTGACTTCAAACTGTTGTTTGTTTATAGATGTGAGTAAAGTCTTTGGAAAGTAAAAGAACGTACACTGAAAAGTCATTCACGAATGAAGTGACAGGTCTTTCTCTAGAAGTATCAGATACTCAGTGAAAAATATTTGTAAAACATAACGGTTGAGAATGCGTTCCAAAAAATTGAAAGCCCTTTTTTTAAGCAAAGAAAACGTTCCGAAAAAAATGGAAAGCATTCCAACATGGAACGGTCTAGAACGCATTCTATCACTTTTGGAACGCTTTCCACCACTTTTGGAATGCTTTCTCTTCTTGAGAGGAGGTAACTTTCTTGATCATATGGCTAATCATTAATGGATAAATCTTTAATTCGTCAGAAGACCATTTCCGGGGTAACTCGACGAGCTCGATCGAATGGCGTGCTCCAAATCGTTGTAACTCAAACCGTTATTAAAATCATGCTTTTTCTAAATCAGAAGTAGAATCCTCAAAGAATAACTAGCTGAAGGTTCCCCCATTTCTTACATCAGTTTCAACCTGCTTTACTTCAGACCTTTGATTTTTGAATCGAAATGTGCTTTAATTCCAAAATAAAGTATTCATCACTTAGAAGAATTCATTCTTTTAATGCTTCTCTAGAAAACGTAAAAGAAAGCGATCTTATTTCGATCGATTGCTATCTGTGCCGTTCCGAAAGAGAATGAACTAGGATGGATTCTATTGGTTTAAGAATGGTTCAGAATGCTTTCCCTTCAAATAGAAAACAAATTCTCAATAGAAAAGAAAGCATTTCGTCTAATTTTGGAACGGCAAAGAACGAGTTGGGTGTGGGTGTGATGTTATTGTCCACACCCACACCCACACCCATTCACACCCACACCCATTCACACCCACACTCATTCACACCCACACCCACACTCACACCCACCACACCCACACCCACACCACACACACCCACACCCACACCCTTTTTCCAATAATCAGCATCACTTTTTTTTTATAAAGCAAAAAAACTTTTCCACATAAAACATAATTATTTCAAATTATTAATGCTTGCTTGTTTGACATCATCCTGTTTGATCACTGATTGTAAGCATGCTAGTATTTTGTGTATCATTTATTGACATCAACAAGTCAAAAGTTCTTTCGTCACTTTTTTACTTCGTTTTTCAGTTGTTTAATGTTATGTTATCTCCACTTCCATCTTTTTTCTTTCAATACACTCGAAAAAATATGTTTAACGGCATTCTAAGGCTCCACATACTTTATTTATGATCATGATTATCTTAAAAAATAACATTTTGTGAACTACCTTGTAGCCTGGTAAGTTCTAACCACTCATTCATAAAAATTCAATTGTTTTAGAAATTTATCATTTTTCACTACTCGAAAATTTAAAAAATAGTACATGAAAATATTTTTATCAGTTCTCAATCATAGTAACAGCTATAAACTTCAGACTTTGTAATCAGATAGTTTGTGCTCTGAAACGTATAGGAATGTCCGAGTCGTAGGAAAAAAAGAATTACAATAGAAACAATGTCTATGAGTTCCACAACCTTCAATTAGAAATGTAGAGACCGGTAAGTACTCAAAACTTTTATATTCACATTAAAATATGAGTTCCTGTTCGCCTTTTCCACAAACGAATTGATTTTGGTTCCAAAGGATTGAACTAGTATAATGCTCTGAAGATTGTACTTTATAGAAGAGAAGACAGTTCATCACTACGCACTGTAAATTATGCAACAACAAAAGCAATGTACGTTTACACCTGATCGCTTTATCAACAACGGTTTTTCAGAGTTCCATGCAGCTAATCATAGTCCGATACATGGTTATCAACATTTGCCTCTTCTTTCATTAGAACAAGCTACGGAGAAAATTATTTCACTCGTCCCTAATCTTATGAATAACATCGCACAAGCTAAGCAAAAATGTAATCGAAATTCTACTATTCTAACTTGGGATGAATCTGCAGCAATATATCTTTACTCAATGCCAATACCTTTTTTCTCCCAATTGAACAAGGCTCTTCGTGATGAAAATCGGCATGCCTTGAAGCCGTGGTTTGCCTTCTTAAAACTGATCATACATGCTCTCGAAAAATTGCCTTCACTTGAAACTGATGTTTGGCGCGGTGTTTCGGACGATATTGGTTCAAACCTTGTTAAGAATGATGTTCGTACATGGTGGAGTATAAATTCATGTTCAACAAATCTCAAAGTCGTAGAATTATACTTAGGAGAGAAAGGCACTCTGTTTGCCATTAAGTCACGTTATGGTAAAGACATTTCTTCGTTTTCAGCATTTAGAACAGAGCGTGAAGTCATTCTCATGCCAGGAACCCGTCTGTACGTCAAAAGCGATACATTAAATTTTAAAGGTCATCTTTTCATTGTTCATTTGGAAGAGATACATCGATTCATACCAGAAGCATCTGGGTAAGTTGGCATCAAATTTATTATGCAATTTTTAAGTTAATATCGCAAAAGTGAAATGTTTTTTTGTTAGATTCACAATTACATGGCCGCACTCATATTTAAACTAACTCGAGAACAAAAAGAGACAGAGAGCTCAAATTTTCACTCCTTTCTAAAGCTGATATTTAGGTCAACATGGGTTTGGTTTTCCTATTTAGTAAAATAATTATCGTAGCATACTTTATAGTGTTTTATCACAAACTTTCATATAAGACTGTTATCAGAACAACATCGAATAATTATTTAGTAATGTAGCTTAGGATAGACTTATTTTAATGTCGTACTGTTTAAAGCATATATATTGCACAAAAATAAGTGATAACAAGTTGCATCTAACATGGAAAACACATTGAATATATAGTGAATAATGTTTATATCTGATCAATATTTAATTAATGTATGAAGCTATTACAGAACTCATATTCCTATGAAGTTTCCTCTTTACCAATACATTCAACGAAAGCAAAAACTTACGAGTATATATAGTGAAAAGCGCTTTAGTTATTAAACAGGACTTCGACGTCAATCCTGTGACCATAAAATCACAGATATGACCAATCGAGGGACTGATCTGAGTGTCATAGAATAAAAGAAATGAAGAACGACTTATGCTGGTCTCTCGGTCGCCTCAATCGATTCTGCACATTTAGAGTAATTTCAGCACTAGTCTGAAATGAACGTTACATGTGACAACTCCACAACAACTTCTCTAGGAATCTAGACGGAGATGAGATTGTTAACTTTTTTCTTTGCGGAAATAAAATGACTTTGCTTGATCGATGTATTTCGTCATTTTTTTCAGTGCGAAAAGCTCAAAAATAGTTCGTCAAATAGATTTTTAATCATTCTCCATCATTCAAAAATGATTCATTACAGTCTGAAATGCTCCTTTCTTTAGAGAACTTCATTAGAAATACGTTCTTTGACTTTATTTTACTACAATAAATCAACGTCTTCATGAGTTTTTTTTCGAAACTTACTTCAATGTACAAGTATACTCATAACTGAATTGTGGTTCTATGTATTAACGAAAAGTTCCAGCATCATCTGAATTATAATTGACATCAACAGGAACCAATTCTAGTTTAATCTCTTTCACACAAATATTCGTCGTTTTAAATTTTATAACATCTGGTGTCATTAGATTGATATATCTGCCCTTTTGTTTTCAATTCAACTCGCTTGTTTATTGTTGTACCAATTCCCCAACCTCAGTTAAATTAAACGTTGTGTTTCTATCTCGGGTATATAGTTTCAGATTGATCGAAGCCAAATCAGTGGTATTTGAGACAATATTTTTCATTGGCAAAGTTAAAGCGGATCACTAAAAAAGAAAGAGGTATGAGTAAGTCGCACTCATAGAAAAATATTAACGTCGTATTTTTTTACTTCCTCATTCTTATTTTGGCTCTATCATTGGGTTCAGTTATTGAATTATTTTTTCTTTTGGCTTTTTTGTAACCCAGGGGGTAGAAGAAGAAATTATATAGTAATGTACTACAATAATAATGCTAGCAATATGAGTTTCACAATCATCTCTAGTTCAACTTTCAATTCCTACGATAACAGTAAGTGATTTTTTGGTCGAACAACTTTCTATTTGACACTTATACATGCCTCGTTTATCCATTGACTATTTGTCGTTGTATATTATTTATCAAGACTTGACACATGCTAAGTGGTAAATCGCTCTCATTTAATGACAAGCATGAGGAGAGAAGTAAATGTTACCAACCGGTTATATTATCGAGTAACGGAAAATTTGTTAGGTAATTTTTCGTTCAAAGAAAGTCTATTTTATAAAAATAACGATTTCTTAAAAGATTTGGGGAATGTTTTATTTTTTGAATCGAATAATTCGAATCAATAGACCGTTTCTCAAAGTTTGTGAATCTGATTATTTCAGCACGGAAGATTTATTTCACGAAAATCACTGCTTGTTTTTTTATTAAATTGCCGATAGATTCGAATTCCAATATGTCGGAAATCTTCAAATCAAATTTTATAAAATTCACTTGTAATCAGACATGAACCTCATCTGACAAAAATAATAAAACTCTAGAATTTCAATTAACCACACATAGATTCGAGTTCCTTGGTCCTGACAACCTTTCATAAAAATTTCTAGGCAATTGCTATTTCCATAAAAAAGACATTTTTTTGAGGAAAAATTCAAACTCACAAATTTTCTGTTATTTGATAGCGTAACTAGTTGGTTACTGTAATTTCTCTTCCCTCGTTTCTAATTAAATACACGATATTTACTACTTACTGGAAATAGTAATGGGAATATGACACTTCTAGCTAGCAGTAATAATATGGCTTCTTTATGGTGCGAAAGAAAGAACTAGTTTCTATTAATACAAAAAATATGGCTAACCTGATAGTTCTCATTGATTTGTACGACTTTAATTATGAAAGTAGAATGAATCGGGTTAATATATGTTCATAATTCATGATATTGCTCGAGAATGCCTCAATACGAAATTCTGAAATTAGATCAGCTAGATCTCGGCTAGCAGAGAAAAATTTATCATAAACTTAGAATTCCAAGAGATAAAAGCATTCAAAATGCTAACCGTGACTTCATGAATTTCTCATAGTATCATTTTCAATGTCAATCGATCAAGTTGAATCGTTTTTTGGAACAGTTAGAATCAAACCAAGTTGTCTATTATTTTGTGTTCAAAAAATTTTGTGTGCTCTGAATATGAAGACAACATATTGTGGAGGTCCTCTAAGAACTTTCGTTTTTTCATATTTTTAGATTGATGCAAATTTTGTGAAACCTGTCCCAATTTGTAGAAGTATTACATTTTCAAACAAAAAAAAGAGAAACGTGTATGGCCCTATTTGTCATAGGGAAGATTTTAGCTTGATGGGAAGTATTGCTTAGAGGAAAATAAGGAAGCACATCATGTTTTTTGAAAAAGGTTAATGTTGTAAAAAAACGAAATACAAAAAAAATCGAAGCTCTTTTCTCTTTTTTGAATTTTTTAAGGCATTCAAATAGAATGCTACTTTTCTCGATACGCACAGCATACATAGAAAAATAACACTGCGTGTAGTTCTCTATTTAATCAATTTGGTATTTTTTCTTTTCTTCTTTTTTTGCGAGTCTTTCTCATTGTATTCTCTGTTTCCCTCTTGCTTGATCATTTTCATCCTTTTTACTTCTGTGATATTTGTTAATTGTTGATGCATTATTATTCAATAAGAGAAATATTATTATTTAGTTATGTGTGTGTAAGTTTTTTAGTTGCATTCTTTTGTTCGTGATACAGTTGCTCAGTATTCATCATTACATTATATTGTTTGCTCTAAATATTGACAGCTTTCACAAAAGGTTCTCTTTAAAATTTTATATTCCTTCCAAATTTCTAACTGTAGTATATTATGGAAGCTTAACAAATAATTTTAGACATGTATGTATATATAAATCTGAATTCTGATGGAATATTATGAATCATTTTTTTTATAATAAGTGCTTTGATACTGATCAATGTCATTGCAGTATTGTCGTTATAGCGACAAATTAAAGTAAAACGTGCTCGTCAAAGCGACTGTTAGTTTATTCTACTTGTTTAATCGATACAAATATTATAAATTTAAAAACACACCATATTTAAGAACAAATTAACTAGTAATATTGAAAACATTAAAAGTGAAATTACGTACTAGGCATGACTCTAGATACGAACTCGTATTAACATAACACTTTGATATTATTTAATTACGAATTAGATATCTAACACGTTAATTATATTTGTTCGATGTTGTACATTGATCTTACCTTTGAAAGACAAAAAAAAAACTATACCTCACTAGTGATAAGCATTTTATCATGAATTACACTCTTAAAAATGGTTTTTACTAAAATCAAAAATCACTAACGCAACAAATAAATCGAATATTAAACATAAAGTCAATAATAGATTAACTAAGATTTGATGCGCTAACTACCGTCAGAACCAAAGGGTGAATCAAAGGAGCACACAGGGATGGGCGAGTCCGAGTCATGACTCGGACTCGAAAATTTTGGGAACATTGACTCGACTGTTTGACTCGAGTCATTCGAGTCAATAATTTTAAAAAAGTTTGGTTTGCTGGCATAAAAACTTAGAACACATAAGATTAGATTCTCACTTAATCACAACTTACTTGCTAATCGAACCCGGACCAATCCAAGGATTTTTCTAGAGCTTTTTCGTCCTGTGTATTCATATGTTAACAGTGGTAGTCTAAGCGTTAGGAGTGGCACTTTAACTTTATTAAGAGTTAAAGTTAAAATAGACTTTTTCACAAAAATACGTTTTTTTTGTAAGAAAATTTTCTTTTATGAAAAACTAAATTTATGTGAACAAAGTGATTCCTTTGTGACAAAATGTTTTTCTTTACAAAAAAAAATAATTTTTTCAATGAAAGAAATACTCCTTTTCCTAAAAATTTCTTGTGAAAAATTTGGCTTTAACTTAAATTTTTTTTAAAGTGAAAGTTTCAAGAATTCTTACTTTAAATTTAATTTTACAGTTTAAAGTACTTTACTTTAACTTTAACTACATTATCAGTGTACTTTTAAATTTTCAGTGCCATCCCTACTAAACACACTGTTGAATATGTTTATAAAAAAAGAGTAAATCCATGAGGTTTCTATCACTTTTGTGAAAAAAACTTTTTTCAATATTGATATTGTAGTTAGACGTAACATCGTTGAAAACGGTTAGAGATAATAGTAAAAACTTTTTTGATATATAAAGTTTGGAGATTCAGATCATTTTTTAGGAACAACTCAATGTATTTGTAATTAGATACGTTGAGGGTCTCAACTATGTTGCAAAATGATGAAATTTTCAACGTTTGTAGAGCTTTTAATTCTAAGCATTTTGATAAAAGTTTGCCGAAAAGCTGTTATTTTGTAGGAAATAGATTCAAAATATCATTAGTAGTGAATGAAAGTAAACAACAATTTATCAAAATTTCGCGAAAAATGGTGTTTTTGAAAATTTTTGTTTTTCATTGCTCAGTGTTCTGAATCTATTTCCGACAAAACAGCAGCTTTTCGGCAAATTTGTTTATCGAAATACTTAGAATCAAAAAAAGTTTTTACTATTATCTCTAACCGTTTTCGACGATGTAACGTCTAACTTTTTGGGTTGGAACATAAGTTCTGAGAATTTTTTGTTTTTTATACAAACTTGAGGCTTTATATCTCGTGACTAGGAAGAGATATAAAGTCTCAAATTTGTCTAAAAAACAAAATAAAAATGCTCAGAACTCATGTTCCAACCCAATACAATATCAAAACCGAAAAGAAAAACATTTTTCCATAAAAGTAGTGGAAACCCCACAGATTCACCCAAAATGATAGATTCTTACTGTGCAGTTGTTCTGACTGTTATTGCTGTTCTGATTAATCCAGTTTTGTTTTCATTTTGCATATGGCTTTTCTTATTTCGGTTTTTGTGCCAAAGAACTTGGAATTGGATATAATGAATAGAAAATTTGTGGTGGATCTTCCTAGAAAAATAAACAGACGCGAACAATAACCCAAAAAACTTTGACTTGACTCGACTTGAAAAAACGCTTGACTCGTCCATCCCTGAGAGCACACTTTTTAAAGTCATTTAAAAAGATCAAAATCAAATAAGAATGATCGCTTTATTGGAATAATTATTATCCAGTTGGAATTTATCGAGTGTAGAAGGTCGACTATATTAACCACTCTATAGAAAGACACAGAATGCTCGCCTCATACACATGGTAAAAAGCAAAAAACAGATAATTCTTGCCGTTAGAGAATTATTCGAAAAACAACCAAGCTTCGTTTATTTTTAAATGAATATTAGTGAATATTTATTTTAAAACTTTTTTAAAGAAATATTATTATCCAAAAGCCCTTAAAAACGCCACAATTCAACATGACTAAAGATACAGACGCAATCGTACAACGCATCACTAATTTTTCTGAAGAACCCCGACAATTTCTTTCACCCATATGGGGTTACGACGCAATGCCTGTGGTATCACTCGAAGAAGCCGTCGAACCACTCGTTTCTCTTTTACCAGCTGTTAAAAGTTATGCCTATTCAGCAAAGGAGACGTGTAAACAACCTGCCGATGGTTTGACACAAAATGAGTCAGCCGCAATCGTGCTCTACACTATGAGTTGGGAGCCACTCGAACAATGTCTTTATCACGCCCTGAATGCCACACTACGATCAGTAAGCAGGCAACAAATAAAGCCGTGGTTTTCTTATTTGAAGTTGCTGCTTACTGCACTCTCTCGACTTCCATTGACTGCTAGTCGTACTATCTATCGAGGAATAAAATTAGATTTCAGTCACCAATATTCTATGCGCGATACAATCGTATGGTGGGGCTTTACATCGTGCACTGCATCGATCAATGTTTTACAATCAGAACTATTTCTTGGTAAAACTGGAAGTAGAACAATGTTCACTATCGAAACTGATTCAGGCATAGATATTCGTAACCATTCCTATTTCAAGACAGAAGACGAAGTGCTTCTTCTACCTGCTAGACAGTTTAAAGTTCATGGATGTCTTGAGCAAGGCGGTGAACTTCATGTCGTTCAACTCAAGGAAATCAAGACATCTGTTCCTTTATTGCAACCAGTGACTGTAGGTAAGTGCTAAAACACTTGAGAATATCAGTTTATTTATTTGCATAGTTTCTACAAAATCTTCTAAATCAAAAATACCCAAACTTAGAAGGTTGTGATGATCCAGTTTACTGATCTGTCTACTTTGTTAAATAATTTATTGCATCTTTTCAGCATGAACAAACCTACTTCAGGACTTTTAAAAAAGATATTTATACAGTCCTCTAACAGCATACGACAATGTATTTGCATTTTTTTGGAACACGAGGTATACTTAACTGTAGCTTGAAGTTAAGAACTATCAGTCAATATACACAAATCAACATAAACCTGCTTTAGTCGATTGCCGCTATTTAAAAAATAACATCAAAATAACCAAATAGGGTTGTATTAGTGCGAAAGTCATCACTAGAGAAGCGTGAATAGATCGAGGAGGGCTAATTGACTTTATGATTGATATCTTATAAGTTTCTGAATGTTTTGATCAACAGAGTCGATTAATTGAATCGGTCATCAAACAAAAACGACTTTCGACGTATTCTAACAATGGTTTTCGATGATAAATTGTAACGATGTTTTTTCTTGCAAGGAGCTACTTAGTAAATTACCACAAAAAACTACTGACTGTTAGTCACTATTCTAGATGCCTAGAGTACTTAGATCTCCAAAGCTATTGTTCATATTATTTCAATGAATGTATCGTGAACGACAAAACCTTTTTGCAAAAAATTCATCATTTAATTCTCAAAAGAAGTTTCAAAAAACAAATGTTTTGATCAATTTTTTAGAAATACATTTTTGAATTTGTCCGTTAATGTTTCTTGCGAACTCGTCATTTTTCAACTCATAGTCAGCATAAATTCAATTTCAATGTACTACTTAGAATGATCAAAAAATAGAATGTTTGTATGCTGAAGCATCAATACCTAAAAATCCAGTAGAGGCAATTGCTGTGCAAGATTGAAAATGACTAGTTTTGCTTATGCTTTTGATTACTTGTAAAGTAATACTAGTCCTTTTTTATACTTTAAAAGAACTAATCTAAAGCATAAACAAGCCACACTAGTCATTCTCATAACTTTCACGACACTATTGTCGAGTAATCTTTTGAAGAGTGCATTAGATATCAATGTAGTTTTTTAAGCATATAGGCCAACATTAAGAAATATTGACTCATTAAAATTAAAATAAAACAAGCATATGAAACTTGTTTTCGAACCGTGTACTACTTTTGAAAGTTTTGCTCGGTCGTTCTTCATTTAAACTCACTCCAATCGATATTTAGCTATACTTTTTTGTTATTGATGATGCAATAAAATTACTATAGTATCTTGCATAATCCTAACTCTGGTTGGTTAAAAGTTGTGACTCAGAGTATTCTGAGCAGAAGTGTTAAATAGTTAATGCCGAGATATGGTTACAAATTTCAATGATACTTTAGATTTAAGAAAAGCAAAAGCTCGTTGGATGATAGCCATAGACTTTTTGTAACATAACTAAACACGATATGGAACATCTGATTTTAGAATGTATCTATCCCGATGGTAGTCGATATAAAGGAAATCTCAGAGGGGGTAAGAGACATGGACGTGGTACCTACGATTATGTCAATGGTGAGAAATATGAGGGCGAATGGGCTGATGATCAAACAAATGGAATGGGAATTCGCAGCTTTCCCAATGGAAATCGATATGAAGGAAATGAAAGAAATGGTAAGCGGCATGGTTATGGTATCTACTATTTCGTCAATGGAGAGAAATATGAGGGCGATTGGGCCAATGATAAAAAGAGTGGAAGTGGAAAATATACATGGCCACAAAACCTTCAATATGAAGGAACGTTCAGAGATGATAAAAAGCATGGACATGGTATATTAAGGTTCGCCAATGGTCGTGTTCGACAAGGCATTTGGGAAAGTGACAAATTGATTGGTTGACCTGATTCACATATATCTAACCTGTAACAATCTATCATTCGGTTCTAAGAACTTATTAAATAAATAGAAAGTATAGAAAAAAAAATTAAGTAATACAGAAAAATTCAAAATCATTAAACACTTTGGATAAACATTCATCATCAGTCACGAATTTATATCATAATTATCTATCTACCATTAACATTTAATAGTAACGACGTAAGTCAATTAGGGTGTATATAGTATGAACACTTATAATTTGAAAACTCAAGACATAAGCTTAAATGGCAAAAAGAGCATGTTACTTGTCGAAGGTTTTTCCTTCTTGTGATCCTATATTTGATGAGATGAATATAAACTCAAAAGTTTTTAACTACATTAAACTATCAATGTAAGCATATTGAATACCAATTTTGAATAAAATCCGAGCATTTATATATGCTTATGTGAATATTATGTTTTCATAAAAACTACAGAACTAGCAACGGGTTGACGAAAATTGATCGGCAAGAAAAATAGTCGAAAAATTCTTAATTAAAAAGAAGAAAAAAGAATCTTTCAACAAGAGTAATAACAGTGTAAAAAATAAATTAATATTAATATATAATCTGTCGCTGGTACTTTTAATATATTTGTTGTAGTACTCTGTGCAAGTAAAGTGGACTTCAACCTCTTTCTAGAACAGTTGGTTTTAGGCAGAAGAAAAAATGAAAATAAAAATCGAGTGCGGGTGTTGGGATGGATCCTTTTGAATCTCATCACATACTACAATTTACACAAGCTCTAGCACTCACACCTGCAGTCGCACCAACGCTGACAATTACACCACTCTCAAGAAGCTTCTTTCGCAGTTCCACTGCTCTATTAGAATTAATTTCGATACAATTTCATGAAAATACATGAATCTAACAATTTTAATTAAAAAAAAAGAAGTCTAGTTCATGTGTTGCATGTACTAGAAAAAACCCTCTGTTGTAGTGATGGACATTTTACCAATGGGTGTGGGTGTGGGTGTGAATATGGGTGTGGCTGTGGATGGATGTGGGTGGGGTGGAGTGTGGGTGTAGGTGTTTACTGCCTCTTTATCTACATCCACACCCACACCCACACCCACACCCACACCCACACCCACACCCACACCCACGCCCACACCCACACCCCACCCACACCCTACCCACACCCACACCCTCCAAAAATAGATATGCCTAGCATATCTATTTTTGGAGGTCTGATATAAACGTCGCGGCAGCGAAATAGATAAAAACGTTTCAGATAAATATATGAGGTTGGTCCTGCACTGAAAAAAAAAAGATGTCCTGAATCGCAATGAATTCGAAACCATCCTACGATTTTAGACGAATGCACGAAACCTTTAAGAACTTTCGCATTTATTGAAATCTACGAAATTCTCTTTCAGGTTCGTAGTGTGTACAAAGCCCGTTCGGGTAGGTATAGGAGCCCAGAAATATAGAGATAACAAGGGTTACAAATAGATGGTTATAAGGGATTAATGATTGATAGAGGAGGCCGAGCCGGATGATTCTAAGAGATTTAGGATATGAATGGGTGTTAACGGTGATAGAATATCATCATCGCCATAACACTTGAACACACGCTTCTTCTATATTCTTTTTTATTGTTATTCGTTATTCTCTTTTATTGTTAACATATATGTATTCTCCTTTGTTTGTTATCACATATTCTCTTTCTTATCTTCATGTATTCTCTCTGGCTGTTATTCTCTTTTCTTTCTTGTTGTTAGGTCCTGGTTGTCTTCTCTCTTTAGTCACCTCATGTATATATATTACCTTGGCTGGAAAGTTTGTGCAGCTTGTATACTATGATATCTTAGCTTAACAAGTAATACATTTAATCAATGTAATGACCTTCACTAACAGCCACACGTAGCTCGTTAGAAACATGGAATCGCTAGCGAACGTTATTACATTGAATAAATGTAGTACTTGTTAATCTAAGATTTCATAGTATACGAGCTGCACGAACTTTCCGGACAAGATAATACTTTGACACATTGCTGATTTGCTTTTATCAGGGATTTTAGTCAATATAGAAAGAGCCTTTATGTGTAGTCACAGTAGCTGGTTCTATCGTTTTTTACATTTTTAATTCGATAAGAATTGTACTGAAAAGAGATTTTCCTATATGAAAAAAAGTATGGATAAGTTATATGTTTTATTGTTGACAAGTTTCTTATCACCATTCATATATATAAAGCTTAAGTTTTTCAGTTAGTTTATATGTAATATATGCTTCCGTGCTTTGTAAAATCGCTCAAAACTATTTTTGTCTTTTGATAAAAAAAGATAAGGTTCAATAAGTTCTAATTCCATCAAAAAAAATTGTCCACCAATGTCTAAGCCATCTATTCGAGCAAAAAGACAATCTTTTGCGAATATTTCAACATATTCTTTCACATATTGTATTAAGTGATTAGGTGCAGATTTAAAATGTGCTATTCCTCCAAAACTTCTTTGTACTCTAAAATCACCTGATTTAGGTATTTTTAATACACTATGACTAAATTCTCCATTAAAAAATATAAATGACCATTCACCCATTGTTTGTATTTCTTTCATAAAAGGCTGTATGATGAAATCTTGTTCTTGAAGTAATCGATCAATTTTTGGTATTGCTTGAATAATATCGTCTTGATTATATACAAATGTATTAACTGCACTTGCACTAATAGATGGTTTTATCACTAATTTTTCAGTAGATAAAACTTTAAAATACTTAATTAAGTCTAGTTTTTCATTTTTTTTCAACCAAAAAGTTGGTATAATATTTAATCCAGCATCTGCAATATGTTGCAAATAATGTTTATCACTATTCCATTTTATTATGTCATATGGATTTAAAATACGTATGTTTTGACATCTTAACATTGTTAACCATGTATAAAATTGATCTATCTTATAATGATAATCCCATGTTGATTTCAATATAATTAAATCATAGGTTTTCCAGTTTACATCAGGATCTGTCCAAATTTCAATTTTTATATCAATATCTTTTTCTTGAAGATATTGTACAAGTATAATATCTTCATTTTCAATTGATGATGCATAAATATCGTTTTCATAAGTAACACAAGCTATTTTCATGAATTTATCGTATTTTATATGTGGTAATATTCTATGTACTAAATCAAAATATAAACATACAATCAATAGAGTTTATAATTACGCTTGTATAAGTTATTCAAATAATAGTAATTGTGGTAAAAAATCTTGATCTAGAATAGATTAAATTTTTTATGGATCATTATTGAAAATAGGGAACCAGAATGCATAGCATATTTCAAATACTTTTTTTATAGCTCATCATGAAGTATACAAAAAGGAACTTGAGACTTGATGAAAATTTCAAATTTTTAGACCTTTTCTCTCAATTTAATGTAAAGTTTCTTTTTTTTCCAATCTTTACGATAATAATTTTAAATATCTTTATTTTATCAATTTTCTATAAAATACATTATCTTGACTGCTAGCATACGGATTAAAAAGGATTAATACATATTTTATGATCAGTAACATGTTTTACAATAATATATATAAGCGTTGAATTTATTTTGCATGTAAACTATAAGCGTGTGCATAAAACATAACCTTAAACAGATTTTTGAAATCATTTTTTAGAATAAAAATGTTGAAATAATTATTGAAATTGAATTATTTTATTACAATTTGCCCTTTTTTTGTGCACAAACGTTCTCTTAAAAAATTCTTTTTAAAATCAAATAAAGTCGAATAAATTGCAAAAACATTTTGTTGTGATGGAAAAGTATTAGATATAAGGTGCACGCAATGCCAAACTCGAGCAGAAAACAAAACTCAATAAAGTATACATCAGTTGATAGAGCTTTTCACGCTGATTCAGAATAAATATCTTTCAATTTTTCAGACCTCACCTGAGACGAGAAAATCGCAAAATACAAAAAATTTGACAAAACCCCAAAAAAACGGCTTTTTCACTTTTAATTTCAGGATTGATATATCTTTGATTAGACTTTTCTCAACAAAAGTACTTTATCTAAATCGAGCATATAAAACTGTGGTATTCAGATGAGTTTGATGAAATTTCATCAATCTTGTGACTTTTGGTTGGCTTACCAAGACGTACCTTGTATACTATCAACTACCTTATCTTGTAAATCTATCTCCTTTTTTTCTGTAAGAGCCAAAATGATGTTTTTTTTAAGCATTCGAACCATTAGGTCGATAAGAAAAAAGTTACGCATGCTCGTAATTCGAATTTTTAACATTGTTAAGAAAATGCACATTTTCTGCAACCATGGTAAAATATGGCAAAAAGCGCTGGAAAACAGGATCATTTCTTTGAGTTTCATTTGGAACTAATTGTTTTCATACCAAATAAGTATGATATTCGGAATCAGCTCAAAAAATTACGTCGAATAAACTATAATTTGCCAGAAAAGAGTTTCCATCGACATTTCGCCTGTGGCCCACCTCACCTATGTTTTCTCTCAATATGGTTCTGAAAGGGAGTACAGGTGAGATTTCGACGAAACCCATTTTCTGACAAAATATAGCTTATTTGACGTGATTTTTTGCGCTGATTCCAAATATCATATTTGTTTTATATGAGAACAATGCATTCGAAATGAAACTCGAAAAAATGATTCCATTTTCGGGCGTTTTTGCCATATTTTACCATGGTTGCAGAAAATGTGCATTTTCTTAACAATGTTAAAAATTCGAATTACGAGCATGCGTAACTTTTTTCTTATCGACCTAATGGTTCGAATGCTTAAAAAAAACATCATTTTGGCTCTTACAGAAAAAAAAGGAGATATATTTACAAGATAAGGCTGTTGATAGTATACAAGGTACGTCTTGGTGAGCCAACCAAAAGTCACAAGATTGATGAAATTTCATCAAACTCATCTGAATACCACAGTTTTATATGCTCGATTTAGATAAAATACTTTTGTTGAGAAAAGTCTAATCAAAGATATATCTGTGACGATTTTTGGATGGAAGAAGAGCTAGTTCTGATGGAACTACGCTTTATTGTATTTCTTCCTATCAAGAATCGCATCTTTTACATACAAACCATACACTTATATACTCGACCATAAAAGAGAAGGAAAGAATAGGAAAGGAAACGACTATAAGGACAGAAGATAATTGCCATATGATAGAGACAAAGTACAACACGACGTACTAAGCACAAAAATATAAGGACAATCCATAAAATGAGAAGAAATAGTAAGAAGAGGAAAATATCATGCATACACTGCATGCTACAGAGATGTTACAATATCAGTCCTGAAATTAATAGTGAAAAAGCCGTTTTTTTTTGGTTTTGTCAAATTTTTGTATTTTGCGATTTTCTCGTCTCAGTTGAGCTCTGAAAATTTGAAAGATATATATTCTGAATCAGCGTGAAAAGCTCTATCAACTGATGTATAATTTATTGAGTTTTATTTTCTGTTCGAGTTTTGCGTTACGTGCACCTTACATATTTCCTTTTTGTGTCCTTGGGTATGTGGTAAATAAGACAAATATATTCTATATGCAGTACATCTATATAGATTATAATGCAGAAATTTTCATTAAAAAAAAAGAAAACACGAATAAAATATTATTTTCAAATGTATTGTGCACTCAATTTTTTTAGAATTGCTTAATTGATGTTTTTTACAACAAATATTGATTTCAATAGAAAAAGATTTTATGATTCATATTTAAGTGTTCTTTTTTGAGTAATTCCTCCAAAAACTGTTATCCATTTCAAAATAAAGTGGACTCGATTGTTTGTTTAATAACTCTACAATGCTGATAGCTATTGAATGGCGGTTTTCACCATTAGACAGAGGATGGCTGCTGGTACTTCTATAGCTGAGAATCAATGAACTTTGAAAGGTTTGCAGATGTTTTTTAATAAAACTCTGACAGGCTCTTTTTATTAGATACATTCTTGATTTCAATTTAGCGAAATTGTAGCCTAGCATCTGCTCTATAAACACTAAAAGTTTCAGAGTTCCATCATGTGTCTCTGAGATACAAGAAAACATCTCCTGAAATCGAATAATGCTAAATTTTCAAATTTATTTTTATGCCTCAGACTTCCCATCTATAGAGATGATAGAATCTACTGATTGTTGTAACGTTATTAGTTAGATGATTGAAGATCTTTAATTTCTTCATATTACACCGTGTATGTCTATTTCTGCCCATCTTCATTAATCGATTCAAGAGAAACATTAAGTTTTTACTCGCTCATGTTTATTTTTTTCCGCCTATTTGATCACAACTACATATGTACGCATCAGAGAAGTTATCACAAGTGTAGATGGTATAGAAGATGGCGCATACAAATTGTCACTCAGATATATCAGACCCATTGTCATCTATCGCTGCTAAATCTTCTTCCACATCAGTTTCAATCAATTGCGGCCCAATATTGTTTTCGACAATGGCACTGGCTGCTTTGAAAATATTCTCGATTTTGTATGTATGCTCGATGAAGTTTTGTGCGAAGTCTTCATTAACGACAGCAATAAAATCGAGGGCACTATCTTCAACATGGGAAAGGCGAAAATTAACATTTGTGTTGCACACGTATGACTTGAGTTGGGTTCATGCAAACTCTGTGGGAATGAGTGTACAATGCTTTACCGGAAGTTGCAAGATCTCGACATCGAATGCTTGGACAATTGTATTAGTCACGTACCGCTTTGGTGGAACATGTGCAAATACAAGTTCGAGCAACTAGGCCTTGCACATTTTAACATTCCATGAGATACCTTTGCTACTGAGCCATTGTTGGAGTTTATATTTTGTCCAAGCACATTGTGGTGGTTTGGCATCATCACACAATACATTGTGCCACGGTGAATTGTCTATTATTATGGTAATAGATTGACTAGGATTATGTTTAATCCGAAGATAAGAAGCAGCATCCTCTATCCACTTGTGAAATCGTTCACTGTTCTTACCATGATCCTTGTCACACTGCTAAACATCAATCGATTCAATGAAACCTTCTGATTTCATCATCGTCGAAATTGCAATGCGCTGCTCTGGTCCGTTCTGTTTGCGCAGCCGACCTTTCTCTTGCTCATCAACCCAAATATTACGTTCCTCCTCGCCTGCGCACAGTCACGTCTCGTCATGATAATATATAAGAGCACCGGATGCACGGAATTCCTCAAGACGACGAAAGTAAGACTCGCGTTAAGCAACAAAATTTACTCCATCGAGAAGCACCAGACTTTTTGCAGTTGCCTTGTACAAAAATCTTATCTGGCGCCATAACATAGTAACCGAGCCTACCGAGAAATCATGGTGTTCCGCAAGCAATCGAGCAAGTAATATCTTTGTCGTCGGATAGATTTTTTCGGTAAGCATCACGTAAAAATGATATCTGACGGCATTTTGCCCTTGCTAGCTAAGAATCAAGCGTGGACAACCTGAATGTCCATGTTTCATTGGGGTCTCAGTTGTAGGAATAGGCGGTTCCCAATATCGTTTGCTATGTGATACTGAGGAAGAAGCAGCTGCGAATGTTTGATCTAATCAAGAATAAATCAGATTCTCCGTCGTTGCCGAGCGAGGACGAAGTCGCATCCTGGCATCTTGTTATACCTTGGTTATTTCTTCCTTCTTTTTTGCTTCTTCTTCTTTCTCTCTCCTCTCAGCTTCTTGCTCATCTTTCACACGCTTCATCTCTTGTTTGAGATTAAAAACAAACCCTTTTGATATTCCAAGCATGGCTTGAATCCGTTCCGTGGTGTTGTTGAGGGGTATTTGAGGGCAAATTTTTTTTCGCTTCGACAAATGCGATCACTCGAAAAAAGACGTTCTTTAAGTCGGTGGAGTATTCCTGACCAGTAGGTATCAGACACGATAACTGTTAACCAAGAAGATAATATCATTGTTCAACCCAAACTGTACGAGATCATCTTGTGACGCAGAGTTTGTATGAAGTGTATATTGGAAGATGTTGTGTTGAAACAACGAAGATATTTCCGCCCACTAGTGGACTCTAATATAAAAGGCTTCCATAATAGAATCAGATAGGGGAAGACGAAGATGATCGTGTAAGATATATGTATTCACACTTCCTTGATTTCAAATCGTATCACAGTACTATCTGCCAGTCGAAAAGAAATGATAACTCAGTCAGGGAACTGTAAAAATAAGTCAATTGAACTTCTAGAAAAACTGAACTCTTGAGAACAGAAGCATATATATATAACTATACATGGGAGCAATTGAGGGAAAATCTTCTCAAATGTTCTAAAAAGAAACACATGAAAACGAAAAAAAGGAAGACAATCATGACGTCATTCTATACCATAAGAATGACAGGAAGGAAAAGGAAAGATATACCAAACACAATAAGTGAAATGTCCTGAATAAACTTGTACGTCATACAAATCAAATATCGATTTATGATAAAGTGGACGAATGATCACTGAGAGCGAATTGTACTCTGATTTTTGCGCGTGTATCATTACAAAGCAGGATGCAAAATTATTATTGGGCACCCTAAATTAATCAGTGAAGATGAGCAGAAATAGGCATACACGATGTGATATGAAGAAATCAAAGACCTTTAATTATCTAACTATTATCCAATCCAAAATAAAAGGTAGGTTGCCATTTTTTGAATAATTTTTGATAGGAATGAGATAGAATGCTGTGGTTTTCATCATTCGAAAGAGCAGGGCCTGGGCACCAATTCGATATAAAAACTAAAGGGATAGAATCAGATTAAGGTACGGTTAATCAGCTAGGCTGTTCTCCAACTTCGTCATTCTCATAAATTCCAACATATGTTTCTTGTTCAGAAGTAGATTCGGTAGCCCAGATCATACTGTATAAAACTATGCAAGCGCAGGTCTCTATCATTTATTGTTTGAATAGGGTATCAATTTTACTGGAAATAACAGCATCACATTTTTATATGTTCTGATTTCTTCTGGAAACGTCAGAAATGCACAGAAAAATAGGTTGTCGACTACATCGAACATCGCAAGATAGTTAACTTCATCTCGACAAGAGTGTTTCTGATTTAACCAATAATATGAGTCTTCAACTCGAAATAAGAAATTGTAATATAGCTGAAAATTTTGTGGATAAATAGGTTTTCAGGCTAATGAAAATATATATATTGTGTGTGTCAAAATATTTTACCAGAGGGATAATGCTGTGATTTTAAATAGAATCAATAATAAATTTTATACTAAATGAAAGCACGTCAAAAATGGAGTTTACCATTTATTAAATGATAAGGGCTTGACAAAACTTTTTATATCAAACATAACGAATTTCTAGAAATGTCTGCAGTATTATCCTCTAGAAAACCACAATTTTGAATCAGATTTATTTTGAACTGCCTCATGAAAGAAATTTTTTTTCATACTAAAATAACGGACATTTCTAGAAATTTATTATGTTTAATATAAACAGCATTGTAGAATCCTTACCATTTAATACTGCTAAATCTCATTTTTCACGGGCTTTTATTTGGTATAAAACTTGTTATTCTGTAACCTACTTTTCTGTACATTTTTCACGTTCCCAGAAGGAATCAGAACATATAAAAATGTGATGCTATTCTTTTCAGTAAAATTGATACCCTATTCAAACAATAAATGATAGAGGCCTGCAGCTTGCATAGTTTTATACAGTATAATTCGGGCTACCGAATCCACTTCTGAACAAGAAACATATATTGGAATTTATAAGAATGACGACGTTGGAGAAAAGTCTAGCTGATTAACCGTACCTTAATCTGATGCTATCCCTTTAGTTTTTATATCGAATTGGTGCCCAGGCCCTGCTCTTTCGAATGGTGAAAACTGCAGCTCTCTATCTCATTCCTATCAAAAATTACTCGAAAAATGGCAACCTACCTTTTATTTTGGATCGGATAATAGCTTTTATTTTGCATGTACAGTTTTGTCGTCAAAAAAGAAGCACAAAAAAATCATTTATTTTTCAGTCATAAAAGTGACAAATTCTTTTTTTCTGTTGTTATTGATCGAACGAAACTCGTTTCAGTATTTTTAAACACACGAGGCTTCATCAATACTCCAATAATTTTTTCTTCTTTGCCAACACCTGTGTCAGAATTTAAACTTTCCCCCGCTACACAAATCGGCTGCTGTGCATGTCATCCACAACGTGTCTGAAAGCGTCTCATTCTTCTATAAAAAGCATACCTGTCTCTACATGTTTTGATAGAGAAGCGTACTGCATAAAGGGTCTCTTTTTCCAGGATGTGGGTATAATTTGTGAGTTTTTTTGTATGTGTGCTCTTACACCCATGTTCTAATCATTCATACATATGCGAATAATGAACACACTAAAAGCATTTCTTCAAATTAAACAATGATTGATCGATAAGGCAGAGTGTGACTATTAATGCCCTCCTGTTCTATCATTCACGACTACGCTGTATTGGGTGTGGGGTGTAAGTGCGGGTGGATGTGGATGTAGGTATGGGGTGTGTGTGTATGTGCGTGGGTGTGGGTATAGATGGGTGTGGGTGTGGGTATAGGTGAGTATGGGGGCGCTAGTTCATTTCGTCGCATAACACTTCGTCGTACGACATTTTGTCGCAGAACACTTTTTTTTCGTTCTGTTTGTCGCAGAATAATTTCTTTCGTTCTGTTCGTTGCAGAATAATTTTTTCTTTCGTTCTGCTTCTTGTATTTCTGTTAAGTGGTCCTGTTTTTTTTGATAACTAGTCAAAATAAAATAAAGTAAATGAAAAACTCTAAAATATGGGTACAACAAGGACAGACAATTGATTGCTCTAAAACGTATGACTTGAATTCGGAAAATAGATCGATGAAAGGTCTTAACCAAATGTAATTCTGAGGCAGTTAAAGTCAGCAAAAAATAATTATATTTGTCATTATGTTAATGAATTTTATCATTGACTAGATCAACGATAACATTGTCAGGACGCGATGGATCTGACTATCGGATAGCATCAGATCTTATAGGAGTCCTTAGTATTGAATTCTATTGGAATTCTTGGAATACGACGAGTTGACTTTGACCTTGGTGCTTATCCAATGCTCTCCAAATTAGTTCTTTAGATTATTTTTCCCTTTAGATTAGTTTTCTTCTTTTTTCTTGCTTTTTCGTTTCACTTTGTTCATGGTTCTGTTATGCATGATACATAAAATGAAGATGAGTTAAATTGGTTAATTTGATGTTTTTAAAAAAAAATAATTAAGAGGAGTGCAATGAACAGAACGAAAGAAATTGTTCTGCGACAAACAGAACGAAAAAAAAATGTTCTGCGACAAAATGTCGTACGACGAAGTGTTATGCGACGAAGTGATC
>CAJNOP010000637.1:0-19109 GCA_905250075.1 Rotaria sp. Silwood1 | reverse complement strand
ATAGAGTGAAAGACACTCTATCTCTTCATAAAAAAAAGAAATTTTTTTCAAGCCATCTCTAAGAAAAAAGCTACCTTCGCCACTACTTTTGGATAACCTTAAGTACATAGAGTTGCTTTCAATATTAAATATCGAATTTACTCTGAAAATGGTATCATCTCAAGTTTTAATAGTGTCTTCTGTTTCTTCAAGATTAATTAAGAATGACAATTTGAAAACATATTCCCTTCTATGGATCGATAATTTAGTCAATTCGAATGAGCTTCATAACGTTCAACAGAAACTTTGCTTGGCTATTGATCATTTAAGAGTATTTGAAAATGCTATTGAATGTAAAACTGATATTCGCCAATCAAAAGATGATCAAATTCTATTAATCGTCAATGGACAACTGGGATTTGCCATTGTTCCTTTGAGTGATACACCGATACAAATCAGTTCCATATATGTCTGTTATTTAAATTTAAGTAGCCATCATGAATTAGCATTAAAATTTACCAAGATTCCGGCAACTGTTACAGATTTATATGAACTAATTGAGAAGATCAAAATGAATCGAAAGAGTACAGACAAATGGTTCAATGAAAATCTACTTATCAATGTATGTAATTCTGTTTCCAATGAAGAACGTTCATCAACAAATATCAATGGTAGTTTTCTTCATTTCCAACTTCTTATTGATGGTCTATTACGTAAGCCATATGATCAAACAAGTCGAAATAAATTTTTCGATCTATGCAAAAAAGAATATCAAGACAATTACCAACAATTATCCATAATTAAAGAATTCGAAGAATTCTACGTTCCGGAACAAGCTCTCTATTGGTATTCAGGACATGCATTTCTCTATGAAATGCTCAATAAAGCTCTACGAAGTCAAAATATTAACGTTTTATTTCTATATCGGTTCTTTATTCAAGATTTATATAAACAACTAGAAAACTTACAATGGCAACAAGATCAAAAATCAATTCGTGTTTATCGAGGTCAATATATGTCAAGAGAAGAATTACATCTGTTGAAAGAATCTAAAGGACAATTTATATCGATGAATTCATTTCTATCAACAAGTCTTGATCGAGAAATATCTCGTATGTTCGTTTCACCTAAACATGAAGATCTTTGCAGTGTTCTATTCGAAATCGATGTTGATCCGTATTTATCTTATGAAGCAAAGCCATTTGCTAATATTAGTTCACAAAGTCAATTCAAAGATGAACAAGAAATTCTATTTATGATTGGAACCATCTTTCGTCTTGTTAACATTCGACAAGAGAACGAAATTACTGTCATTCAAATGGAACTATGTAATGAAAATTATGATGATGATAATATGAAGCTTCTTTTAGAACTTATGCAAATAAAAAATGGTGAATATCATGAATGTTTTTCATTTGGTCATGTATTGCGTATAGCAAGAATGTATGATTTAGCAGAACAATTCTATAAACGAATGTTAAATGAACTGGAAAACGATCATCCATTGGTTGCCGAACTTTGGGGTAGTATAGGACTTGTAAAAAGAGCAAATGGAGAGATAGAGAACAGTGCTCAATGGCTAAGCAAATCTTTGGAAAAGTATGAACAAATGGGAGATCGTACAGGAATTGCTAGATGTCTACAAAATCTGGCTCTTATTCATCAAATGAAAGGAGAACTTAATCAAGCCATCGATAAATGTAGTCGAGCATTGAATATCTTTCATGAGCTGCCTGGTAATCAAGAGAAGTCAATTGCTCGTTGCTTTCTTAATTTAGGTAATACTTATTTCGAGCAACACAAGCTCACTGAAGCGCTTCAATTTTATATGATTGCACTAGATATTCGAATAAGAATTTTACCATACATGCATTCTGATATTGCAAGAACGATTAACAATATAGGTAATGCTTATTTTCTAAAGGGCGAACATGATTGTGCCCTTCAGTCTTTTGAACAAGCGTTGGATATCTTTAAAATATCGTTGCCATCCGAACATCCTTCCATTGCCACAACTTACTACAATATGGGTGTATGTTACGCATTCAAGTATGACTATCAACGATCATTAGTCTTTTTAAATAGAGCGTATTCGATTCGTCGCAATATACTTTCACCGGATCATCCAAACGTCCATCAATGTGCCGATACTATCGATTTTGTCAAACAAAAACAATTCCAAGAAAAATAGCAATTTTGTGTCTTTCCATTATCTAGATAAATGCTCTTATTCGAGGGTGTGGCTTATGTTTCTGTACAGTTGACTTCATCTTTCGCCTTTGTATGTCTTGTTATTTTTCAATGAAAACTTTTTCTCTTCTTATTCAAACTCAGAGCAGGATATGCAACTTGAACAGAAGATGCATCATCCTCAGACTGCATAAGAAACGAGTGTGGGTGTAGATTACGAATGAACTTGAGTGAATGCATTGTATTCGACTACATCTGTACCTGAGCCTACGGTCTCTTTTTCAAATGCAAACTGAATTTTAGAAAGAAAGGATCTTCGTTTCACGAACAGCAGACATCTAGAAGCAATCAACGGTTCCACAATCTGAGGAATACTACGTCTTTAGAATTTCTCGACCAATTTTTCAAGGAAGAAGAAGATAGAATAATCATATAAATATATATTAAAAATAAGAAAAGCGATAGTTCTCTGTGGTCATTATCTAGTATAACTATTGCAGAGTAAGCTTTAAAAAATGATGCTTATAGCTCCCTCGATCGACAGAAAAAAGTTCTTAACATGGATAAAAAGGGTGTGGGTGTGGGTGTGGGTGTGGGTGTGGATGTGGGTGGGGTGTGAGTGCGGGCGTGAGTAGGTGTGGATCGATGGGTGTGGGTCTTCTTCACTCACGCCCAGGTACACCCACACCCACCCATACCCACACCCACACACCCACACCCACCCCAAGTTTAGACAAGTCCTCTTTCAAATGTTTTTCCTCAAGCCTAAGAAACGTCATGGAATGCAGAATTTCACGCAGAATCTTGTAGTGTATTATAAAATTCCTCAAAGCTGTCATTTGAAAATAATTTTGATCATTGCTTTGTTGTTTGATTGCCACAATTGGACTGGCCTAGCTGTCAAACTCTTTCAGTGTTCATCTATAGGAAAATTTATTGGAAAAAAGAAATCGACAGTTTTGAAGAGCAGAAAATTCTGTATCGTGCTTTCTTTCGCCGAAAGAAGGATATCTTTCATCAAAAATACCATTAAATGGACTAAGATAAGCGTACAGGTGTATTTACGGAAGAAGAAAGTAAGCTCTCATGAGACGTATTTCGAAAGAGGCTTAGATCTCCTTATCATTAGTTATATTTTGAATCAAGTACTGCAAAGTTCGTTAAAATGCTAATAGTTAGTGAACGCAAAAACAATTTTTTTTCTTCTAAAATGAACTCTAGCTGTAGCAATATCATAACAATGTAGCTGTTGTTTATCATCATCTATTTTTTTGTCCCACCATTACGAATAAGCGATTGAAAGCAAGAAGAATCACTTAAAGATAAATAGGAATAGGTACTACGTTTTTTACTTATCTCAATCATATCTAGATATTTATGGAAAACCTTTTTCTCAATGTAATGTTCCATTTGATTTTTAGAAAATATCAGTATTGCTTTAGATTAATTCTATTAATATTTGCTTTGCCGTTTAACAACATGAGAATAAACAAATTAGAATAAATGATCAGGAATTTATTTCTTGAATAACAATCACAAAAAGAAACTTTAACAATAATATTCAACAAAGAAAAAATACAATGAGTGATGAAATGCTTTTGAAGTCATCAATCTAGTCTAGTCGATATTAAGTGAAGCACTAATCTGGATACATCCGACACCTGGTGTTTTTGTTCTTGGTTCAGCTACCAGGTTTATTCGTTTGCATGTTTCAAATTTTTCCGCTATATCTTCGTTGAATGTTTTGACCATCTTTTGCCTTAATCTGATTGGCAAAGAGAGGTAAATCTCGATAGTGACATGTTGTAATGCCTTCAGATTTCGTAACATTTCATCCCAATCGTCGGCAAATAGCCAGAAATACACATAGTTACAACAACAAAAACCTTTGATTGTCAATGTAATTAACGATGGAAAAGCAGATAAGAATTCAACTAGCAATCTCAATCTCCAATTCTTGAAATCAAGATCGAGACGGCGAATATGATATTGCAGTGTCAAAGGTAGATACTTTCTACTGTGTAATTTACAATGAACATGATCAATTTTTACATCATGAAAATTGGAAGTCATGGTATTCATTTTAACCAAACGAAAGGTCAAGTTTCCTAGTAAATTTCTGCTCGATGGAAAGTAATTTGGACGAGCATTTGTTATGAGAATGATCCGTTGAAGAGAAGAATGACCGAATGCAGTTTCGATCATTTTATTACCGATTGACTTCAGTTCTATACTGACTAGATATAGCGTGAAGTTGATTAATTGAAACAGCTTGGAAACCTAAATAAACACAACAATATTTTTTGGTATCTGTTGTATCACTTTCATTGGTTTTTTGTGAGAAGTAAAGGTTTACTGGTTTGAATTCTCACGATTATTTCTACTCCGACGGAGCGTAACTGTGAACGAACATTTTCTTCTTTTCTACATTATCATTTTCAACGTTATTATCCTTGAGTTTTGATAGAATTTTCGAGTGCACAGAATGATTCTTAATACTTTCTGTATTCTGACTTCATCCTATCGAACTTTTAAATATCACGACTGAACAAAGCATTTTTTTCGCTAAGATTCTCCATAACATCGAAAACTTTTTTAATTTGCATGTAAGTAGTTTAAAGATCCTAAGCGCATTCTCAAGTCTAAGCACTATGTATCAAAACTTTGCTAACCTCATGGACCATATTGAGACATTGGTCTTCGCATTCATTTCCATAGATGACGGTAAGGAATTTAAGATTAAGAAATATTTCAATTGGAATAATAACATGTTCCATGCGGAGTGACGTAACTTGATTGGAAGGATATTTGTCCGGAAGAAAAGGCGATTCATGATCAATATGCATATGTCGTTGTTGGCGTCGATCAAATATACATGATGTAATAAATGAATTAAGATTTGAGAAAGATTGAAGAATTTATTTTATATTGAAATATTCGAAAATACTAAGAATCAACTCACTTGAGAGACATTCAAGTGAGGAACAAAAATCTAAATTGTATAAATTTAGATGACATATCGATATTTAGATAAGTCAAGAGAAATCTTACTTTGTTCGTAAGTTGCTCTGAATCGTTTTGTTAGACAATTATCAATACATTGTTCCATGTTGCTGAAATCAAGTATAACTACCCCATGAAATTATTTGTGCTCAGAAGAACGAAAAGCAGTTCATCTCATTTTACACTCATTTGGTGACCTGAAACAATGAAAAGTCAATGACGAATACGATATATATTTTCTATTGCTTTTCTCTGAAATATCAAATCATGACTTTTCTACAATCTAATAGCGAAAAGTTGAATCAAGGTCACGAGAGTGAAGGTTAACGGTCGTGCCTGCTTATTCGAACAGCTATGATTTGGCAAATGTGAAAAAGAAAATAAACATATGAGAGTGACGTGTGTGTAAATCAGAGTCTGAAAAAGAAAGACCAGAAAACAGTTGTTTAGAAATTTTAAAACTATCTTTGTACATCATTGTTGAAACAAAGATCAAAAATTAGGAAGACATCATTTTTTATTTGTTTACTTTATCCTATGTCAAACATCTATTCTTGTGATATAGTTTAAATAAGTAGATATCAAAGGTATTCGATAGAAAAGAAAATATTTCTTCATAATTGACTCAAACAATTTGATCAGATTTCTTTTCCTTAAGACATTTCGAATAGATATGAAAGAATGCTTGCCGATTGGCTGCATTTTTTTCTGATTTGTTTCAGACAATGTATTCTCTTTTTGTAAGTTGAATAAATAAATTTTGCATTAAGAAAATCGTAATTTAAAGACCAATCATCATCTATCGATTGATACAATATAGAGTGTCGAAAAATGATAGCACAATGTGGAGATATTTTACTAAGTAAAATTAAAAATTTTCTATGATTTTATTTTACTATTAAACAAGATTCCATTTTATCAAGAAACAACAAAAATTCGGAGAAAAAAAAAGGAGAAGTCTTAAAAGACAGGTGTGAGTGTAAATAGAAATAGTATGAACGTTAACACCCAGACCCACACACAAAAATCTAAATGTAATTATGATTTTGTGCTCTCACCATCGATAAACAAATATATAAGCTGTTCAACTTATGAATTGCATAAGTTGAAGCTATTGTTAAATTTGATTTGATGAACACATTATATTAAAGTCTTTTGTACCACACTATTGAAAGCAAAAGTGTTCTATTTTTATTCTCACACTCAATAGAAAGAGATTCTTTCTATTATTCGAATAAAACCAATGAAATCCATGGATAGAAAACCGCAATGTGTTCTTTGCAGTCTAGATGATACATGTTGAATTGTTTGAATTATAATTAAAAGCCATTGAATAAAAGTTGCGTTACCGACAATTGCATCTGTCGATTAAAGAGAAACATTATCATTTTAGCCTAGCAAGTAAATCTTTGATATTTCAAATAATATGTAAAATATTGCAATAACAAAAGAATCAGATGTTTCAATAAGATAACATCAACTATGGAAATTACTCAATGAGAAACTTATAATTAAAAACCTCATGTATTATTGATTCATTGTCCAATAGATGCTCTATCTAAATTAAACTTGAAGATACATCGAACGTTCGTTTAGCGCTGGATGCGATACATTCCAAATTCTGCAGAAATATCAAAACTTTTCAACTGCGTTTCATTCAGAACGTAGAGCTTCCGATATATCTTTCTTATTAGTTGCGCTGAGTGACTATCATTTTTACTTCGATTGATAAGTATTGTTGATGTCGTATTTCTTTTGCTTCTTATAATCGATAAATAACTACTAAAGCCATTCGATCGCCACTGTATTGCTGTTATTGTCGTGACAGTGCTGTTGATTGTCGACGAAGTTGGTGAAATTAATAAAGATTGACAAGCAGTAGCAAGACTAACATCCAATGAGACAAAAAATGATAAAAGGGAACATATTAAAATTACTGAGAAAAAAAATAAATAAGAGCAACGAAACAAATGTGAATGATCATACAGTATAGTCTATATCATTTTCTAGTTCGAAATACTATCCATATTCTGTTTTGAAAGCCAGTGAATCTTGTAGCGAAATAATAACTTCTAAATATACATTTTCTTTGAAAATTTGTATGTTTCTCTCTACGATATCTCATTTCCTGAACTCGACTGTTTCCTCGATAGACGACATAGAAATTGTTGTGTCGATCGAATGAAAAGTATACAGGACCACTCAACTGATTTTCTCAGTCTCTCTTTTACCATTGTCGGTAACAATAAGTGTTCGTTCTGTTAAATCTTGGACTAATGAATAACTCGATGATTCCTTGCTCTCTGTCGCATACACCAACAACCACACGTCGATTAAGTTATGTGAGAAAGAGAACACATGGTACCATAGGAGTCTTATTGATGGAAATCTGCTTTCATTTAGTCAATTATTTCACTACCAACAATGCTGGTACACTATTTACGGCTCGTTTTCTTCATATAATTAAATAGAATGGCTATTTCTTCAGTTTTTTGTTAGTTCTTTAATTCTTTTCTCATCTCAGTATCTTGGGTATGAACCCGCGTATATATTTGAACAACTAACTTTGTTTTTAAACCAGGTTGTGCTGCATACGAATCTTGTTATAACGTAACTCAATATCAAAAATGTTTAACGAACCGTGCGTATGGTTTTTTGTGCTTTATACCTGACTATGGTAGTGGTATGTATCTGCGCTCCTCGTAATATCTCATGTTCTGAACTGGTTTTGTGCAATCCTGAAAACAATGCATGTAACAAACCCGCACATATTTGTAAGAATCATCCAGATTGCCATAATCGTCCTGTGTGCTATCCATTACCGATGATGTCACAAGCAATATGCCAATCTTTAATCGATCCATCCAGTAAACCATAAAATGGTGATACCACATGTCCATATATTCAGCTTCTCGTTCTCCTGATCATAAGCTTTGTACATTGAATATTGATAAATCCAGAGCTATGCAATACAATTCAATAGATGAATTGAGTTGCATTCGAATTCGTTTTTTCAGCAAATTTTATACATACCTACGGTACTAATCGATGTGTCGATATCACCGAGTGCACTGAACTCTAGCTCGTCTCAATACTGGTAGAGACCGGTCATCACTGTATTTTCTCAGTGCTCTAACCGGCCTCATAGGCCTTCATATTCACTATCGAAGTTTTATTCGGGAGTACGAGATCCTGCAATACTGGGAACATTGTTTTCACATGATTATTATGATGCAGTGAGCTGTAGGACCGCTGGAATGGCAACAACCTACAGCGGTGATTGGTGTATGGATATCAACCAGTACTATGAGCCATAGGTCGTCCGAATAATGATAGAAACATGCTCTCATCTGCATTGGTAGTTTCAACAGTGAAAGCTTAGCCTTTACTGTTGATTATGATAAGCGATGGTAAACCACACATGCTGTTTCTTAAGATTGCTATGATTAGACTAAAGATATAGCTGGTGACAACACGAGAACATGCAGTGATGATCGGTGGACGGGAGTCAGTGGGGTGTAAGTTTGGACATATTTGTAATGTTGAAGAAAAGAACAACATTTACACCTCCACACCCATGAATCATTCTTGAACAGCTATTACATCTTCACCATTTGTTGTAACTCATTATGGAGAGAAAAGTTCTGATTATTCTTTTACGAGTTCACCATTTATTGTTTTCTCTAAGAATTTTCATAGAATTTGTTTGACAGAAGTCATCTCTTCGTTCTGTTCTTTCATTTAAGCAACGCCAATGCGAGGCACTGACACTGCTTTCAGTTTTCAAGCTCAGTGATCCCTCAATAGCAGTACTATCGCTGGTGGCCATGGTCAGGGTGGGGAGTTGAATCAACTCTTCAGATCACGGGAGTTGTATGTAGATGATGATCTAACATTCGATATCGTGGACTTTGCCCATCACCGTATTGCAGCATGGTCAGTAGGAGCCACCTCTGGCCAAATAGTGACCGGTGGAAATGGGCAAGGAAACTGATTAGACCAGTTAGATCACCCAACAGATGTGATCATTGATCGATCGGCTGATAGTCTTATCATTTGCAATCGCGAGAACAGACGAGTGGCTCGTTGATCTCGTCACGGTGGTAAGCAAGGAGCAATCCTCCTGTCTAATATTTCCTGTTGGGGTTTGACAATGGACCATCGTGGATTTCTCTACGTCTCTGACACCGAAAAGCAGGAAGCTCGACGTTTCAAAATGGGTGACTCATAAGGAACAATGGTAGCCGGTGGGAATGGCTAAGGTGATCGTCTCAATCAACTCAAGTTCCTCACGTACCTCTTCGTCGATCGAGATCATTCGGTGTATGTGTCAGATAACGAGAATCATCGTGTGAAAAAATGGATAGAAGGCGCTATAGAAGGTCAAATAGTGGCCGGTGGTAACGGTCAAGGAAGTAGCGTGAAACAATTGCACTATCCGAAAGGAGTGGCTGTCGATGGGATAAGTACTGTCTATGTGGCAGATGAGGAGAATGATCGAGTCGTGCGTTGGCTTCGAGGAACCTCTGAAGGCATTGTGGTTGCCAGTCGTGGTCAGCTGAGTGATCCCACCGGTTTGTCCTTCGATCATTACGATCATTTGTATGCCGTCGAAAACAACAATAACCATCGTGTGCAACGATTTGAACTTTTATCGCCATGATCGTACATATTTCTGTAGCTGACTAATAGAACTCATTCCGTAGATAATGATGACACGAAGACCATATTCAGGAGAGCTGAAATTCACCAGACAGCAGTTTCTTTGAAGTCAAATGAGTTCGTGTGCTGTCAGCATCGTCAGAAGTGTGTGGGTGGGTGGGGATGATTCTTCTTCTTAATCAGCTCAAAACTACACCGACATGTGGCACACCCATTCATCCTTGACGAAAATTTGATACGCAAACCACCGAATGTTGGCAGTGATCAATGTATTATTCTTTCAGATAGCTTTCATTCATAATTCAAGCATCAATATCACAAAAGAAAAATAGGTGCTCAATCAGACGATGTATACTTTATATCGATTGACCTACAAGAAATGAGTAGTTCTTTTCCGTTTTTGCTATCGAAGGATATGCCACGAAATTTCTAAGAAAAATATTTATAATGATGTTTGATTAGGAACCGAAGAATGAAAACTAGTATAAATGAAAATGACAAAGCTTTTATAAAACATTCAGATTATTTGTTACAGTTATTCAAGGTTTAGAAAATTACTGATGAATAAGTCCATAGATGAATCATCTTTTATTGCTCGATTCTTACATAATAACTATCTTGAAAGCAAGTTCAAAGCCGTCAACAGTTTATTAATTTCGTTCGAATAAAAGATTCCCAAATTCTTCTAAAGAATATCGTAGCGCATAATTTGATAAAAATGGCAAAAATAAACATTTAAGACTCTATAAAAAAAGTCAGAAGAAAATGATTCTGAACTATTCGATAATTCACTTATACTCATTCAATGTTTTGTTGCAGAAGAAATTCTACCAATCTTTTTCTTCATGCGATCGTCTGCAAGATGTTCATGCTTCTAATACTTATCATGGGCAAAAACATATTTTCAATACGATTGAAATCAACATACATTTGTTTTAGTTACATAAAAACAGAGAATTCAATCGGTAATGAATATAAGTGATTTTTTGTCATGATGCTTAAAAAGAAACTCTGGAACGGATTTTTATCGACTTGTATCAGTTATGATTGAGTTTTTCAGAATAAATTTGAATCAATTATTATCCTGTTTTTGCATAAATTTTTATCGAGCGTATAAGCCACAATCTATTGACAGTAAGACACAATTACGTGATTAGATATTTTCCATATCAAACTTATGAGCATCATAGTAAAACATCAGAACTTTTGGCCAAGTTATTTGCTTTAGAACTAAACGATCTTCCATCTACGTTATTCGTACACATTTACAAAAAAAATACAATCATTCTATATATGAATATAATTCTTTTGTGTCATTGAATGCTGATATAACTTTAGTTTATTCATTTAAAATAAACAAATATTCTTTACTATCTAAAGATTGATTTAGTTTCAACTGTCGCCGATACACTAATTAATTTACATTGCATAACATAAGAATCATGATTATCGTAAATATAAAAAAATGTGTTTTTCGTAGAAAAGAGAACTAATAAAACAATATCAACGTCGAAAAAACTAATAAATGTTTTAAAAACAATCAGAATCTTCGCTATCCCTATTACTATCTCTACGTCGTTGACATGATAAAAGTCGAACCAAACGTACCTAAAAATAAAAGTAAACGAATTTCACATTATTGCTATATATTCAAATAAAAATTATTGGCTGCTTCTTTTTCGAAATACATACATTGATTACATTTATTACAATACCCTACTCTTCAGTCCATGCATCATCGACACACAACACAATAACAATCATTATCACTATTGCAAACTTCATCTTGACAATATGAATCACAAAGATTTGCTACTTGATCCGATATAAGACTTCTACATAAACTCTGAGTATCAGCTAATTTTTCATTTTTATCTTTTTTCTTCCATTCTTTCGAAGTATTATATTTATATGATAAAAGTTTAATGGACAAAAAACAGAAGTAAATTTTATTTACTTGCGAGCTCTGATAATACGTCGACGTAATTTATCACGATCATTTTATGAAGTGCATAGGCAATTTTTACAGTTTTCATAAGTCATTGTATAAAACATGGATAAGCAGAATATTTTTCATCTTCACCAAAAACATATTTAAGATGATTGAACATATTTCAATAAGTTTGATTGCAGCCACATGATGAATTACATTCACTACCATTTTTAAAACAAGAGCAAGATTGTTTCAAACATCATTTACGACATGGACATTTTTCTTTATCTTCATCAGATGAATTTTTTTCTGTTTCTTTTGCAGTTGTTGCTGCATCATGAGTTTTTATTTGTTGATCTTGGGTCAATTAAATAATCAATTGATTAAATTTTCTGAAAGAAAATATAAAACAATATTATATGACATATATATTTCGTTTTACTAGACATCTATGAAACAAATGAACTTTCGATATCAAACATTACTTTTGAGCTTCATTTCTTTTATTGCCAGATGATGCTACTGAGTGATCTTTAAGGATATATGGGAAGAATTAATCTCATTCTGACTCATTCGAATGTATTTGAAATAATGCGTAAATATGAGATGTCTCAGTCACTGTCACTAGGTAGGATGTAGATGATCTGTAACTCTTTTGTGTCATCCACACTGTATAAAATATAGTTTCAGCATATATTTTACAATTAAAATCTGTTTTCGTTCAAAATATATTGATCTGTTGTTCTTTCAGCTGTTTTTGCAGTTCAAGGTGATCCATTCACTAGTCATTCACAAATACTATGTTTATCTTTATTCGACAAAGGATTTTCAAGAATTTCATCTTTACTTATTGACTTTATTAATGAATATGTTTCAACATTTTCTGCACTTAATTTTTCATCATTCTATTGTAAATATTTATTTATAGTTAAACAAAAAGAAACGAAAGAATGTCTTATATCTGGAAGTAATCCATTATGTAGCACGAAAAATAGAAAATAAATTATTTGTTTTTCCTTGTGACAAATCTCTTCGAAGTCTTTCTGATCTATTAGGTAAGTTAAGTTTTATATCTGATCTACATTGTTGAACTAATGAACGCCGTTAAACAACAACTGAAATCACAGCATTCATCGATGATCGTGCTAATGACAGTATCTATTGAGCTATTATTGAAAATCGATCTGTATTGAATATCTAGATAAACTTCAAATAACCAATAAAAAATCCAGCATTGACATATTGGTTTTTTATCCTGAGTGCTCAGTTACGCAGTTTATGTGTAAGGTAAGGAGATCATTATAGGTGTTCGAATAGTTCTGAGAGTCGGACTACACTGCATGATATTGCATGTCGATGTAGAATGGTTTTTCATCACTGCACGAGTGTTGATATGAAACATTCTGAAATGATGCTGTGCTTTGTTCCAGACTTCTTCTAAAAGACAATTTTATCAATATACTAAAAAAACGATCCCTTTTGACCTCATTAGATATATTATTGATAAAGATTTTTCTGTGTTGCTTTTAGAAGACCCATCATGAATTTAACAATTCCACTGGACGTGAAAGATCTCGTCGTCTTCTTGAAGAAGGTTTCAAATTGACATATTAGACAACAATATCTTACATCAAGAGGAAGAGATAATTGATTTCTATGGTATATTATTTTTAAAGTTGACAGCTGATTCAACTGATACTTAATAATTCAGATTTAAAAGAAACTATTTTTTATCAATTTCTTTCAAAATTATCGATGTAATTATATGATTTTTTAATTGGATCGAAAGATCTTATTAAAAACGATGATAGATAACTTAAAAAAACGAACTCTTATGTTGACAAATAATTCAAAAATTAATATTTTTTTTATTTTTTTTTTACTATAAAATTTATTATTTCTCTTGGATGCCAATTAAACGAGATTTTTTCCATATAAGAGACACATCTGAAATAACTTTTAATATATTTCTAATTTTTCTCGATCAAAAATGAAATTTTGATTCGATTCATATTTGAGTCTTGCACTCTTAGAAAATTTCAATACATGGTCAATCAAATTAAAAACAATAAATAATATAAGTTGAGCATTTATCTTAATAATGTAGGCAACTCATTTTAAAAAACTCTTATAATTCATTAAATAAATTTAGTCATATATATTCTTATAATGTGTTGATATTAATGTATATTCGTCGAATCAATATTCTTTTGTAATCTTCTCAATTTCTCACTTCACTCAGACATAATGTCTATAGATTCTGAATGATAAAATCAAAGAAAAGTTGGCAATGGAGCAAAGAAGAATAACAACTTATGAAATCGAAAATATCACATATAGCAAATAAATACAGCTCTTTTTCACTTTTTTGTGTAGATTTAAACTATACACATCAAAATAAAAACTAAGAAAGTTATCTCTTATAAACTAATCACATATTTAAAACTGGTCCTTTAGAAAATCGTTATAACTATTTTATTAACTGGAAATGCAATTTTTTTCATATAAATATGAAAAATAGACTTTTACAAATCAGAAACAAAATTAAAATCTTTACGATATTTAAAAATATATCAACGGTTGCGAGTGTGTTTCAAAAAGTGATTTTAAAAGCAAATCGCAAAACTGAAACTGTACTTAGGATATCGTGAAGATCAAGGTAGTAAACAATGCTAAAAATTAATAGAAATAGTTCTAGTTGTGGGTAATAATTGTTATGGTTATAGTTGTTTTTTTCTACCACTGATAATTGAGTAAATATCAATGACAGATGATATAGTAAAGAAATAAAAAAATTAATTAGTCTACAGTAAAAACCAGAGCTACAATTCCTCTCCACTCGGATACAGAAATAGTTAGAAGATAGCAAAAGAAATATTACTAATTGTGTCTGATGTTATGCTTTCAAGCAACATCAGAAATTGTAATAACTACCATGGCCATATTTGGTTTTCTTTTTGTCATTGATGGCTAAATAAGTATCAGGAAAGAGATATGCATATTCTTATATACGTATATTCTATGCAGTAGAAAAAAAAACAAAAAGAAGGAGACAGAATGTCCCATAATAGATCAAATGGAAACCAATTAATATAGAACACGAAGAAATATTATTTCTGTTTCTGTATAAGTGAATTATTATCAGAAACTAGATTTACAGATAGGAAGCTTTGTTTTATTCATAGTCTTATTCTGTTTTTCATTAGTTTTTTTTCATCACTTCTATATAAGTAAGAATTCGGAGAAATTTAAAGAGCTCATATACGTGCAAACAACGCTTAATCAATATTATATAATGATGAAAATTAATGTATTGCTGAAGGATATTCTGTTCATTGTGTCGATAATTTTATCCATATTTGTCCCACCAATCTCATGTATGAGTTGTCCATCTGGCCCAACACCAGTTGGTATGTGTGGATGTTGTAATCGCGATGGGAAAAAAAATGAAACTTGCCATACAGGCGATGCTAATCTTATGTTAATGGACTTTGGATTTGGTGTTTGTGTACCACAAAAAGATCTTAGTTTCTTTCCATCATATTATTTATGTGAACGTCGACAAAATCATGAAGGTCAAAATTACTGCCTAGTCAGAGCTAATAATCGTAATTACATATATCCAATGTATCGATTTTGTTCAACGAAGTGTATTGATTCAATTAATTATAATATAGATTCATATAAGATATTGAAACAAAGTAGAAGTAAGTTTATTTCGGATTTGTCGCTCTAATTTCGCTGTTACAAATTCATATGACTATCACCATCGATAGACCGATTTCCTCTATTTCATAAGCTATCAGTTACGGATAAATTCATGAATAGATATTTGATTTATTTGTCTTTTTTTCGTCTTTAGAATTCAGAATCTTTCCAGGAGAAACGCCTACCTACTAGATGTAGTACAATTACTCCGAAGTACAAAAGTCGGTAAATAGCCGAAAGTCATGTTCTCGAAAGAGTGTTAAAAATTAATTTGTTGGATTGAAGCTTACATAGAAACATTTTTTACAAGCTACTTGATGAATTTTCAGTACTTATTATAGCAGTAAGTTCACTTAGATAATCCTTTGAAACTTCAATCCCAAAACTCTATGTTTATATACTTCCAAAAATAGCGTAGATTTTTCAACTCCCTCATTTATTTAAGAGTTGGCTGCGGATAGCCTACGATTGCTTGAGCTCCTGCCACTTTGGTATCTGCTGAAAAGCAATGTTGTACTGTCCTTTATCAGAAAGCTAACAAAATAAAGAAATAATACTTCAAGCTTCCGAAACAATCTACCAAATTCATTTCAGAAGAAGACAAACTGTAGTCGAATCTGCAAATTAGTCTGGACTGCATTGCGTGATCAAATTACAAGTCTTTAAAAAACAATTATCAGCCCTATTACACTGAATATACTATTAGACGACCTTCAGTATGAGCCAATCAAGACACCTTTATTACATGCTGGATTTTCTAAATGCTAGAAGCAAGCTTATGCACGTTGTATCGCATATTTTCGAAAGTCAGCCAATAAGAATTTTCCCGTAACATAACAATAAGAAATCCTGTCGGATAAGATGTCTATTCAGAAAAACGGCACATAGTAAATGTTATTTTCATCAAACTTTCAAGGAACTAAAGTCAATTTACTTATAGACCATCATATATCTAAAGCATGATCAATTACTGATTATTGTAGTCCTTGGTGTAGAGTTGAAAGTGTTTGTTAAGCTTGTCATGGGCTACAAGCTCATATGGTTAACATCTTCGATCATCCTATCTTTCATAGGTGAAAATGCCATTATTCAATCATATACTGTCGCTTTTCATGGATAGCCGCTAGTGATGAATTTTAATGTTTTCAATAGTGTGAGTCATAGAAGATTAGATGAGACGCTGAACTGTCTCAGAAATTGCTCGCGATGTAACACTACAAAACACACTATTTGGAAGTTCTTCAAAATAATTTTGTGATGCTTAAAATTGCTTTCCATTAAGACCTCTAAACAGATTTTATATCGAATTTTCTCTCTTAATTTCGCACCAAACTCGACTTTTGATATTCAAAATGTCAGAATACAGTATTAAAAAGAGAAAAATGAATGCAAAAAACTGTTTTTAGAGTGCTCAATAGAAAATGATTTTGAGCATCACGTAATTATTTTGAAGAACTTCAAAATATTGTATTTCCTAACGTTACATCGCGAGCAATTTCTGAGAAAGTTCGGCGTCCGTTCAGATCTGCTATGATCCACACTATTGAACACAATAAAACTCATCGTTAGCGACTACTCATGAAAAACGACAGTAAATAATTGAAAAATGACAGTTTCACCTATGAACGATAAAATGATCAAAGACGTTAACCATACGAACTTGTAGCCCATGAAAAGTTTTACAAAACTTTCGACTATATACCAAGGACCACAATAATCAATAACTGATCATGCTTCGGGTGTACAGTAGTCTATAAGTAAATTGATTCTAGTTCCTTGAAAGTTTTATGAAAGTAACATCTACTATGGAGGATGTGTCATAAGTCTTAAGGCTTCACAGAATTAATTTATATGCAAACAAAAACAATACCAAACTGACTATATTTATAAGAGGTTTGAGTGCTCGAATCGAGCTTTTGAGTGGCATAGTATTGTTTGATATCTTCTTTTGTAATCATAGAAACATGAACATGCAAATATGTATGATGATAAATTTTTCAAAATCGATCAACACGATGTTTTTGAAGATTTTCTAATATAATGCTGAGCATATTTTACATACAAAATAGTGTAGAAAGAACCCATAACTAGTTATTTGAAGCATTTAGTCAATGCTTATCATGAATCGTTGATCCTAAACTCAGCCAAGGTATATGTTCAGTAATAGGATTGAACTAGATAAAATATATGAACACATGACGTGTGTAGAGAAAAACAATATGTCGTGTGAAGAATAAAAAGTTTTCTTTTTACTGGCAGTGTTCATATCTTTTTCTCATGTAAAACATTTTTTAAGTATATAGTCTGATTGTTTGTTTTATCAGTACTTCAAATAAGTCACAAATAAATCATCTCAAAAGTGAATTTCGATTTTTATTATTCTTTCACTTTTGTTTGTTTCCACTTAGTATTCGTTTCAATATTTTTCATATACGTTTAATATAATATATATATATTTTTTGTAAATCAGTTCAAAAAATATTTGCCTGAATAATAAACAGTAGTGAAACACAAATACGTAATAGTTCAATTAGATTAATACGTGTAATAATAAAAAAGAATGCTTTTCTTTTTTTTGTACTAATCTATCTTATCGATGGATTTCGAAAAATTTATCATCATATTTTCATGTTCATGTTTTAATTATTACAAGAGAGGACATCACACAACAATATACCATTCAAAAAAGCGACACAAACACTCAAACCTCATATAAATGAATTCAGTTCGAGATTATTTTCTGTATGGATATATACTAATTTTCGTGAAACCTCAAGAATCATGAAACATCATGTGTACCACTTGATGTGCCGTGACTTGCTCTACAATATGATCTATTTGCTTTCTCAATTCTGAACAGATCATTCTATTCGATAGGGTTCTTTTGGAAAAAGTAAATTGAAAAACTTGATGACCAGAAAACCGACTTAAAGTAAATTTCTAATATTGATTTACACGTTTTGGAGTGGTATCCTGTTTGAACGAGAGCTTAAATGTTATCAGTTCTCTTGTTATAAAATGTCGAGTGTTAGAAACAAAACGTTGAAATGATGGAGTATTCTCCTAATGTTTGAGTTTTTACCTGTTTTTGAAGGTTCTCTCGGTCTACAAAAATGTATAATCACAAAAGTTCATGAAAGCGTTCTGATAGCTTCCCACATACTGTTAAACCTACATTATTAACTATATTTTCGAAGTATTTCTGCGAATCAAGAAGTTGTATCGACTCTTGTTCTTTTTCCGTTGTACCTTTCATTATTATTCTGTACTTTTATTCAGTTAAAGTCCTTTTTTAGAACTCAAAACAACCGCGAATCTTTTGAGTCCGCTCCAACGTATAAAGATAAAAGCTAATGGTTCAAGTGAACAATTAAAATTGTCACAAGTGTATGATGATGTTGTTGGGTTGATTGTCAAATGTGCGCTTGTACCCGGCCATTCTAAACTGTCAGCCAATACCAATATTCATTTGATGCAACCTGACAACACTACATCAGCGACTTTTGATAGTGTATTTGAAGCACCAACGAAAACTATGACTTGGACGACGTCAAGACCAATCCAAGTAAATCAGATTAATATCGATCCATCGTTGAACGATATTACTTGTACAAATATACAATTACAATATCTC
>CAJNOP010000636.1:98083-122853 GCA_905250075.1 Rotaria sp. Silwood1 | reverse complement strand
TATATAGGAAATTGTGTCGAGGGTGTAGGTGTGGGTAGTATTACTTCACCTTCATCCACACTTCTATGGCGGGACTAGGGTAAAAATACCTACGTTGATTACGTTTAGACGTATGAAAAGTGTTCATTTTTGAGTGTCGGTGTGGGTGGGGGTGTGCGGTGTGGGTATGGGTGTGGGGTGGGTATGGGTGGGTGGCTGTGGGTGGGTGTGGGTGTGGGTACAATTAGAAACACATTCCCAAACTCCACGCACCCCTACCCACACCCACACCACACCCATACCCACATCCACACCACACCCATACCCACACCCTGAAAAGTGTTCATTTTTGGGTGTGGGTATGGGTGTGGGGTGGGTATGGGTACAATTAGAAACACATTCCCAAACTCCACACACCCATACCCACACCACCCACACCCATCCCACACCTATACCCACACCCACACTCCACCCCACACCATCCACACCCACACACACCACCACACCCACACCCCACACCCTGTATCAACATTGATTAAGCTAATGTCATCATTTTTCGACCCTACCCCTTCATCAGTATGTTTAATCTAGCTCTCTCTAAATATGTTGAGAAACAGATTTCCTATATACCATTCGATACGCCTTGAAAAGCTCTACAAGACGGTATAGTTGGTTTCTTAATTCAGAAGTAGTGACCTTATCCGACAGGGTCCTTTAAATAATAAACCTGAAAGTATTGTTAGATTAGGGCGTAGGGTGAGAGTATGAGTGTGAGGGGAGGTGACTGAAATGAATACATCCTTACACCCATACTCATACCCACATACACACACTTACCCATGCACACTGACATCTACACCCTCGTACACAAAGAAACGCAAAACAATAAAACACTTGAGGAGTGCTTTTCATGAGGCTGAAATAATCGATAAAAATGTTTTTTTCACACGTGTTTATCTATCATAATCTATGTGGTTCATATTCTTTCTCGAACTTTCTTTATCTGATCGAAAGCTTGAAGCTAATGACAGATTTGTAGTCAGCATTAAAAACTGCATTTGATAGACTAAATTCAAGGCCATTCTTGGACCAAGTATGCGTATTATTGGCATCTGCTCTGTTTCGCATCAATACACACGCGCAACATTCAGCGCGGCTTTGATGTGACAATTTGAGTGTATGTTTCAAAACCTGACTTCTCGGTATTACACAGTTTTTCATAGCCTACACGATGCTCCAGCCGACATTAGATATAATGCTATCTCTAGATTGAGTACGACTCTTTTTATTACAAGTCTCTTGATATTGGTTTTTGTTGTATGCGTGCATCTAGATAACGAAACATCGAATGAAAGTAAAAGTTTGACTATTTAACGATGTAATTAGTGGATGTGAGTCTTCTGCTCACCTACATCAACCTAAGCACGCCCACTCTCAAAATAGCTTTTTTGCTACGTGATGCTTGATGTCTAGCAGCAAGAATTAATGAACAGCATCGGTATTGACCGCTTATCTCTTTTATGTTCTCAAGCAGTTATGCAGGTATTGACATTGTAATATAGTTATCGGCTTATCTTTCTGTTTGTTTGTTCTGTTCTCTTTTTTTTTCGATGTGCGTTTTAAGGAGCTGTACTTTAGTCTTTTTCAACGGAGTATACACAAGTAATAAAGAATATTGACAATTGCACACTCTTCATTCAGTAGCATAGAAGGAACTTCGTCACAATATTATTTTATCCTCTCATTATAGCTAACTTGACAGCCAAAAGTGATATAAATTGTCACTTACAGAATTCATTCATAGGTCAACTGACTCACTTTGCTTGTGATTTTTAGATACATCTTATGCAGTCCGTAGTCGAAACTTCAGCTACTATGGCCTCTTCTGACGCACGCCGAAAAATTATCATTGATACTGACACAGCTACCGATGATACACTTGCCATTTTGCTAGCACTATTCGCTCCTAACATAAAAATTGAGGCTATTACAATAACAGTTGGAAATGTCGACTTTGAGCAGCAAACAAAAAATGCACTCTATACATTGGAGATAGCAGGTAAAGGTAATGGTGAAATTCCGGTTTATCAAGGTTGTTCAAGACCGTTAGTGCGACAAACTCATGGTACAGCGACCTATGTACACGGCAATGATGGAATGAGTGATTCATTTTTTCCAGATCCCAAGCAGAAACCAGAAACGGAGCACGCTGTAGATGCTATTATTAGATTAGTCGAAAAATATCCTGGTGAAATAACTTTGGTTGCAATCGGACCTCTTACTAATATCGCTTTAACATTATTACGTAAGCCTACTGTTGCCCGTCAAATAAATTCTATTTATTTCATGGGAGGTTGTTACAAATTTTATGGTAATGTTACACCAGTAGCAACATATAATCCATGGGTTGATCCGGAGGCGGCAAGAATCGTTTTTCAATCAGGTATTCCAATTACAACTGCTGGGTTTGACATTAGCTGCTACAGTTCCATATTTACGGATGCTGACTATGAAGAAGTACAAAAGCTAGGGACAAAACTTGCTGACTTTTTTCTAAAGATTAATCGTATACGAAGAATATTTTGTAAAGAACGCCAGAAAATGAATGGTTCCAATCATCCCGATGCACTTACAATGGCAATTTTAATTGATCCAAGTATTGGACAACAAATGCTATCACGATATGTTGATGTAGAGACACAAGGTGAATTAACTCGTGGTGTACTGGTTATTGATGAACTCGGTGTAATGAAGAAAGCACCTAATGCTACAATTTGTGTACAAGCAGATGAAAAACTGTTTAAAGAAATGGTTTTTAATACATTAAAGAACCTATAATATATGTGTAATTTAATATTGTGCTCTCTTCTCTACGTAATTTTATTATATGTTGGTTTTCTCTCCTTTTTCTGTAACACTCGCCTACATACGAGAACTGCGCCATACCCACCATATTCCAGGGTTTCTAAGAAATTTATTAGTAAATATTTCTATTTATTTTCATTTCGTACCTAACGATAATAAAATGTATTTCAACAAAAACCTTTGAGATCTTTCTTTTTAAGCTTTCGTCAATTATATGATCTGTCTATTTGATATAATCATTATGTATGAGATAATTCTATTTCAAAGTATCAGTTAATTTTAATATTTCCTAGTCGTATCTGCCAAAGTAAGGCAATACTATTAGATAGTGCAATCAAATCTCACGTTTGTTTATGGGGAGAAGATTAATAAAAGAATATTCTCTACTCTCGATAAAGTTTTCTATTTAACGAAGAGCTGACAGGTGAGTAGTATTGAAAAAGGATCGTCGCTGATGACAACATCAAAATTTAGCAATCTGACGAACATATGTTGTAAGTATTAGCGAAATCCATTAAGATAACCGTGCTATTTTATCCTTCTTTTCCACGAAATTCTACTTAAATTAGGATGTGAGTGAAGAGAAGACACGCCCTCACAATCTTACTCTCAGCTACCTTTGTTCCACAGTTGTTAGTCTTCGTCATCATACTCTTTCGATAGATGTCACAGAGAGATAGTATTAACAGCTTATTGACATATGTTTTCTTGGCAATTTTTCGTTGCAACAAAATCAATATGATAAGAAAAATTTTGTATTGATCAAAGAGTAGAAATCGTGTATGCATCGGGCGATATTTGCATCATTTTGTATATCAATATGCAAGAGATAGAGTAAAGAGTCATTAAACTTTACTTATCATCAAACAAGTGTCCATGCATATTGATATACAGCACAGAACGAAGAAAAACGTATGCAATTTACCTGTAGAGAGAAAGAATTCGAATCTCTTATTTCACTTTGAATAAGACGTGTTTCGACAAAGGGTAACAACGACAGAATGGCTGCATCATCTTCTCAACGTCTAAAGGGTATTCTATCAGTAACTGTACTGAAAGCCAACAATTTAATCAAGAGTGATTTATTTGGCGAAAACGATTGTTATGCAATCATTTCACTTGAACCTCTCACTAATCAATCGAAAGTAAAGGCTGGAAAGCAGACACAACAAACAGAAACATATCAGAAGACACAAATTCACGATGGTTGTCATCCGATTTTCAATGAGAAACTTCTATTTCCTGTAGCACAAGAATTAGAAGCATTATACGTTCAAGTATGGGATTCAGATATTGGCAAAGATGATCTTTTGGCTTATGGAACATTGAATTTGCTCGACGATGATCAAGGTGGTCAATTAAATACGAATACGAATAAAGAATGGCTTCATACCGTAACCATTCCTATGATAAATGAAAAACGTGGAGATGGTGGTACACTGGAACTCGTCCTTCACTTTGTCCCAGAGACAGTCGCTGTCTATATTAGCAAAAAATTCAATGCTGCTCAAGCAGACCTGAAGAAAAAATTGACACAACAAATAGTAGCAAAAATGACCAACGTAGCTACAGATCGCATTCAAGGATACATGGGCATTGGTGATTGACACTTCTTCGAGTTTTCTTTATGAACTGTCATTAATATTTTTGATAAAAATATAAGCCCATTCTTTACAGTCAAGATTATAGATAATAAAATTCACTTGATCATGAATATAGAGTAAACTAGAGCTCTATGAGAACCACTTTTCATGATATTATAAATTGTTAATCAATTAGAATTTGATTCCTAGGATAGCTGTAGCTGTTTTATTCATTCTCATCAATATCCAAACGCTATACTTGTTTACTCAAATCAAGTTCAGTAATTCAACACACGAAACTTTTTATATTATGGATCCTTTTTGATGGTACGCAGTTTGAGTGTGGGTGAAAAGAATATCTACATTCACACCCTAATTTTTGTTTTGTATCTCAAATCTTTTAAAGCAGAAACCATGATAAGCAAGGATACTAAATAGAATATAGAAGTATTTCATTTAATTTTTTTAATAAGGATACACATTAGCGAAATTTGCGTTATTTTAAAAGAAAAACAAGCGATTGCATCATTCACATTTAGAAATTATTGTAAGAAAATCTGTTACTGTTTAAAAAAAAATGAGATATATTTTGATTGGAAAAGAAAAGATGCTTTTTTTTTTAATCTAGAAAATAATCGACATTTCCTTGTTTCTACTACACTAATTCGATGTTAGACTGTAAGTGTTGCCTTTAGTTTCTGATGGCACAAACAAAAAAGATAGAATAGTCATTAACGACATCTATACATCAATAAACTTATTTAACATTGAGGATGTAACTTGGATACCAAAGTATCAAATGGTTATTTTTTTGTTTCAAACATTATCACTTTACATTCGATCATGGCTGACGACTCAGATGAGGAACAAGTAGGTGAAGAACAATTAAAAGAAGAAGAAGCAGTACCACAAAAACCTAAGAAGATTTTTATTAATCATCTTGATTCATATCATGGAAAACATATTGCTCGAGTATGTAGTTAAATTTCTTTTTTCTTTTTTCTATTAAAATAGAAATCTTTTGTTGTTTGAAGATATTTGCACGAGCAAAACCGGGTGCAACAGGTGAAACTGTAGAAGAAGAAGAGGCTCTTGAAGAAGAACAAGCTGAAGAAAAACAAAAAAAATTATATGATGAACATCCTATTGATGATGGTTGGAAAATATCAGGAACAATTAAAAATAGTCAAGGTTATAAACGACCACCATTTGTTCAAGAAATTATTCAAGTATATTATTTAAATTATAATTCAAATCATATCTATTAATTTTCTTTTTGTTTTTTAGTATAAAGATCGTAATCAATTAGGTGATTATCTTAAAGAAATGAATGTTATCATTTACGATATTACTCAAGATCCTGAACAAGTATGATTTTCAGTATAGATTCATATTTATATATATTGATAGTATATATTTCTAAGAAACATAATGAAATATGAAGACGAAAAGAATTGAGTCTAAATGTATTTAACTCGTTTTTTTTGTATTTCTCTCATTGTTATGTAAATAATAATTCCTTTAGAAGTAATTTATTTTCAAAAAGAACACTCATTAACATTTTTATAGTGAATTTCTATCACGCACGATTAAAAAATAATTCAGACAAGAAAAGCATAATTTGAAAATTTAATTGACACGCTACGTGTTCCAGGAGATTTTCCATTGTCTCTGATCTATAGTTCTCTATCATATGTGTAGTTTGACATATCATTTGAATTATTTTATCAATTTATTGTAATCAACCAACACTGAAAATTATGTGTCACAAGAGATTATACCACGTCACAGTTAAGATCAATACTCATATAATATATTTTAGTTCAATTCTTAAGTACTATGAAAGTTATTGCAAACTAGCGTGTCTCATGGTAGTCATTTTTGTGTTTTATGATGTCATATCATATAAATATATGTATATACAACATAAAACACATTATTAGATTTATATGTTTGAGAATTATCAAAAATTTTGAGTCTTAATTATATATTATGACATGCATACAAAGTATTTTCTATTTATAATTTCGATATACAGTACATTATAATGTAGAATTTATTTTATTATTTTAAATATTTTCTAGATTGATGAAGCTGTATGGACTTGTCAAAAATTAGAATCAATTATAAATGAACTTGATCATCCAATAACATTTATTCTTCTTTCAACTGTAATGACATGGGCAAAAACACAACCAAATGAAGTAAGATAATATTTTTTTTTTTGTTTTTTGTTTTTTTGTTTTATATTTTTATTAGGATGAAGTACCATTTTCTGAAGATGAATTTCGTCGTCGTCGAGCTCATCCAAATTTTAAAGAACATCATAGTGCTGAAAAATTAATAACTAAACTTGGTTTAACAAATAAAAAAAAATTAACAACATATATTGTTGCTACTGGTTTAACATATGGAATGGAAGAAAATGTTTTTCATTATATGTTTAAATCAGCATGGCATAATGCATCTGAACTTCAAGTATTTGGTAAAGGTGGAAATTTTTTACCAACAATTCATGTTATAGATCTTGCTGCGTATGAATATAAATAATAAAAATTCTTGTTCGTTTCTTTTGCTTTCTATATAGTGTTTTACAAAATTTGGCTGATCGTCAATTGAAAACACGTTATGTTGTTGCTACTGATACAAGTAAAGATACATTAATACGTATTACACGTAAAGTTAGTCAAACACTTGGAATGGGTAAAATAAAAATTGTTGATCAAGAAGATGCAATGCTCAATCGAGATATATCGGTAAAAGATTTTTCTTTATGTTATACATATATTTTGAGGCGAAATTTAAAATAGATGATTGTGTATTTTTCTTTTTGTGTACTCAAAAAGTGAGTACACTATAGAATCGGTCAGTGTGTCCGGCCGTTTACACGATAACTTTCGAAAGAAGAGTCCGATCGTGATGAAATTTTCTACACAGTTCAGTCTCATCAATGTCTCGATCGAGTTCGAAGATGAGAAGGATCCGTCAAGAAATGGCTGAGTTATCGAAAAAATTGTCATTATTGACCACACCATCCCTGAGGGGGTACAGGGATTTTTTCAAAAAAACAATTTTTCTCAGAATTATTCACAACATATATAAATCGACTCAGTTTTTAACGCTGATTCCGAATCTGATATTAGTTTTGAACCAAATCGTAGCTTTCTAGCAAAACATCGCCTGAAAAAGGTCTCAAAATGCACAAAAACTGCATCCAGAAAGCAAATTGCCTAGATATGTCTCAGATGATAAAAAACAAAGTGAATATACCTGTTCACTTTTTGAAGTACATATAACACTCGGATTTAAATCCGAGGTTTTCGCATTTTTTTTTTTTTTTTTTACAAAAGTACATAGTCGAAAATCATCGATTTTTTTTCACGCTGAAAACATTATAAAATGAAAGTATCTTAGTAGTGTATAACGGTTTATTAAGATCTCTTCCCTTTTGTGGACAAAATCTTAAGAAATGTCAGAAATCTTTAACAAAATGCCGTGGTCCCCCTCAGGAACATCAGAAAACTTATTTTTGAATTTCGATTTGAAACTTTGCACAGAGATAGATCTTAACGAGAATAGTTTATTATGAAAGTTTCAGATATTTTCATTGTTCCTATCCTAAAATACAACTATGGTAAAAGTGTGTCTTTTACATTGCTCATATATACGGGCAGTTTTCGAAATTCATATTTTCAGTTAGGAACAATGAAAAAATCTCAAACTTTCATAATAAACTATTTTCGTTAAGATCTATCTCTATGCAAAGTTTCAAGTTGAAATTCGAAAATAAATTTTCTGATGTTCCTGAAGGGGACCACGACATTCCTAAGATACTTTCATTTTATAATGTTTTCAGCGTGAAGCAAAAATCGATGATTTTCGACCATGTCCCTTTTATTTGTTATATTATAATTCATTATTTTTATTAGCAAGCTGATTATGATATGTTACTTGCTAATATGCAATTTGAACCAATTTTTATTCGTGAACAAATGAATATAAAATGGCATTGTGAAAATGGTATTACAGAAAATATTCAAAAGATTATTGATGAATATCGTATTCAACGAAAATTAACAGTAATTTAAATTAAAATTTGAACAAAAAAAAAGAAAAAAATCAAATTAAATGATTTTTTTTAATTTTTAGCCAATTAAAATTTGTATTCTTGGTCCACCAGCATCAGGAAAAACGACAATTGCAAAACAATTAGCACAAGAATATAAATTACATCATCTTCAAATAAAAGATGTTATTGAAGATACGAAAAATGAATTGGTAAAAAACAAAAAAAAAAAAAAAAAAAAATTTTTTTTTTTTTTTTTAAGGAACAATTAGTAAAACGTGATGGTGAAAGTGAACAAAATGAAGAAGAAGCTGATGATCAAGATGTTGATGAAACATTAGCAGAACGTATTGAAGAAGCACGAAGTATTTTAGAAAAACTTGAAGAAGTTCGACGTGATTCAAAAGATGGTATGTTTCTTCTTTTTTTTTTGTATTTGAATCATATTCGTTTCTTTTTTTAGCACGTTTGGATGATGATATTTTAACACAACTTTTTAAAATAAAACTTATGTCACCACCATGTCAAAATCAAGGTTATATACTTGATGGTTATCCAAAAACATTAGATCAAGCACAAAGTTTATTTGGAGGTAAAAAAAAGAAATATTTTAAAATTTTCGTATATTTATTTTGTTTTCTTTTTGTTTCAAGCATCTGGTGAAGAAGGTAAATACTTTAAAAAAAAAATAAATAAATTTCAAAATTTTATTAAAAATTTTTTTTATGTTATTGAAAAAATATAGAAGAAGAAGATGCTGAAGATAAAAAACCACCAGTAAATGAACGAATTATTCCTGGTTTGTTTAGATATATAGTTTTTATTTAAAATTAAATTGAATTTTTGTTGTTTTTAGAACATGTTATTATACTCGATGCAAGTAATGAATTTCTTCGTCAACGTATTATGCATTTACCAGAAAAAGTTGTTGCCGGTACACATAATACTGAATTAGAATTTAAACGTCGTTTAAAAATTTATAATGAACTTGGTGATGATTCACATCCAGGAAAATTTTTCGAAGATGTTGATCGACCAGGTGAAACAATAAGTAAGAAATTATTTTCTATTGAATAAAATATTTCTTTATAGAATATTCTTTTTTGGAATTCCGAAAAAAAAAACAAACAAATATTAATAAAGTTATCATTCTGACTTTTATCCTAGAAAAACTTATTGATCGAAATATAATTTAGTTTTTGTTGATTATTAGAGATAACGATTGTTCTACTTATATATATATATACAAAGAATTAGATCTGATAAGATGTCATTTTTGATGAATAATAATATCCATATTAAAAAACAAAAAAATATGTTCTCCTATCTGATCTAGGATTATCTTGATGCCCTAAGAACAAATAAGATTTAGATCTATTTTTGTATCTTTCATAGAAATTGATGATGATCGAAGTATAAATCATCGAAATATAGTTGAAAAAATCATGGAACGTGTTAAAGAACCTCATAATTATGGTCCAACACCTGAAGAACAAGAACATACAAAACGTAAAGAATTAAATGAAAAAGAAAAACGTGAACGTGAAGAACGTGAAGAACGTGAACGTGATGAACAAGAAGCAGCTAATGATCGTATGAAAAAACAAAAAGAATGGACAGCAAAATTAGAACAAATAAAACGTGAAGAATTTGAAATGCTTGATGCACAATCAACACCATTAAGAAATTATCTTATGGCACATGTTATGCCAACATTAACAAAAGCATTAATTGGTATATTTATTTAATATTTAATAAGAATAGTTAATTGGATTTTTTGTTTTGTTTAGAATGTTGTCAAGTACGACCAGAAGATCCAGTTGATTTTGTGGTTTGTAATTTGATTTTTATAGATTTATATTTTAAAATTTGATTTTTGTTTTTAGGCTGAATATCTTTTCAAAAATAATCCTCAAGTTTGAATTTATTTTGTCTTTTTTTTTTAATTCTTAATAAAAATATAAATAAAACGTATGTCAACTTGATAAATTTTTTTTAATATGAAATATAAAATAACTTTTGTAAATTTAACAAATGATATATTTATAGCTCAGTGTTGTGATATTTTCCTTAAGATTCTTGCCTTTTTTTTCTCTCTCTCTCTCTTTCTAATCTATTATACTTTCAATGAGAAAATAATCATCGATAAGGATGATTTATTCAGATTGATATGAGACATTCAACTTATCTTTTATTTATTACATGATGTGTTGAACAGTTGAATTAATTTTTTTTTTCTTCCCTTGATAATTAAACAAGTATATCATCTCAGTGATGTGAATGAAGTATCGACAACATTTTTAAATAACGAATATTTTTATACTTTCGGGTGAAGAAATAAAATGTGAAATTCAAATAAGTCATATTTGATTAATCATTACGAAAATGAATGTATAAGACAATGTGTCTAACAAAAGTAGACTTGACTTTTGTTCTTATTTCCTCTTATTTTCCACTCTTTGTTTGAGAATCTCGTATATACTAAGTATACTCTTGGTCGTCTGCGTTCGCTGTGCTAATACGATGAGAGACAAAGATTATTTTTTTTTTCCTCTTTTTTCTACATTTCTCCTTATTCTCTGTTCCATATCGTGTATTACTTACTGGGTGTCAGAAGAAGATAAATCAAACAATAAAAAAAAAACCCGGCGCCATCGTCAAGCAGTAAAGCAATCTATTTAACTGCATATACACAATAGCATAAAGCAAGACAGGTTTTTATTACAAACAACAACAGCAACAAAAAAAAAAACAAGTTTTTTTTTTCGTCTATTATTCAATAAATTTCGTTAATTATGATATCTTCCTTACATACATCAATATGTAACAATCTACGATTATCTTCAATGAAATAAACCAAAAAAAAAAAAGAAACTCCTTAAGCAAATTCAGTCAGTCAATCGTTATTCGATTCATCAAAATTAAATATGTCAATGGATTCATTTGAGCGTAAGTAATTAAACTGACACCTGATTCCACGTCATGCTGAGTGTTGATTTGATAATTGACACATTAGTAATATCTTGAAATAAGTATCCTAGTGTCAAGTAGATAATAAAACGGAAAGATGGTTCCATATGATTTGTTTAGAAGACTATGAGAATTTTCTATCTACTGACAATATATTACTTGTCTTTGTATAATAACATAAAACCTATGGAACATCTGTTGTTTATCGACAGAATAGTATATGAAGACGAAGAAGAATAATGAGATATATGTCGAAACAAGTTTTTTTTTCCTTCCGTATATTTCTTTTCTTTATTTTTATGCTTTATGTACGTAGTAAGACATCATAAAACAATAATAAGATTGCGTATATTGAAGAAATAGAGAATGTTAAAATGATGTTGACATAAGTTGGTAATATGCTAATGTTGTTGATATTTATTTACAATAGAAGATGATGCTGACGATTCATCGTTATTACCAGTTGAAATACGTAAAGTACCAAAAAGTATAGAAGAAATTGTACGAATAACAAAATTTAGTAAATCTGAAATACGATTACTTTATAAAGGTTTTAAACAGGTATGACAAAATTTCTTTTTTCTGAAAACCAAAAAAAAAAAAAACAAAAAATAATTTTCTTAATTTCTATAGGAATGTCCACATGGTGCTGTTACTCAACGAGAATTTCAAACAATTTATTCACATTTTTTTCCGCATGGCAATTGTCAAAATTATACAAGTTTTTTATTTCGTGTTTTAGATAGACGGAAACGGATGTATTTTACATTTGAAGTAATTTTCTCATATAAATATAAGAATAATCAACATATAAAGGAAGAAAAACAACAAATATTTCACATTTTTTTCTTTCCTATTGGTTATTCAAGTCTTGATTTAACATAGATATGAACGATTAAAATAATATATTAATTAATATAAGATTATTTAAAAGAAAAGTTTGAAAGTATTGTTTTTGATCAAAATTATGAGAATAATATAATGAGAAGATTGAGTCATGAAATATTATCCTCAGGATCCTATTGAGTCGAATGTATCTAAATACTTGTTTTCTTAATAACAAAAAAAAACAATAAACATCATCAGACTCTTTTGCTTTGATATAGGATTATATCCAAACATTATCAATCTTGGTACGTGGTAGTATCAAGGAAAAACTACATTGGATCTTTCGTTTCTATGATATTTATGATGATGGTCAATTAACAAAACAAGTATGATATATCTTATCATATTCGTTTATATTATTTATTCTATTTATTTAATAAGACATTTGAAACGGTTGTTCGTTCATTATATGATCTTCTTGGATCAAATATTTATATTCATCAACCAGTAACTGAAGAAACAATTCAAAAACATTCAAGTGTTTTATTTGAAAAACTTGATCTTCATCATTCTGGAAGTATTAGTTTAGATGATTTTATAAAATATTGTTTACATGTATGTATATTATTTATTTGAAAATAAGAATAATTCTTTTGATGTTTTTTTTTTTTTATTATTTAGAATGAACAATTAATAAACGAAATTCAGTTATTATCATCGTCTGCTGTTTAAATTGAATATAAGACTTTTTTTTCTTTTGTCTCTTGTCTATATGGTGGTGTGATGCTGTTCTTTCTCTAGATTTCTAGGAAAAACATTATTTGAAAATTGAATTTTCTTTTTATGTGTCTTTAATATACGCATTATATTATATAAGTATTTGACTTAATGATGAAACCATATGATGCGAAAATTTTCTCATTCGATAAGTTTTTTTGTATGTTTGAATAACAAAATAAACTATTGTGAAAATGACACACATTTATTTAATAGTATCTGTGAAAGTTATTGAAATCATGAAAAAAACAAGAAAATGTCGATTAAAACTTATCAATTTCATTTTATTGTTTGAGTTTGAAGATAAAAAATTTGTTATCAAATTTTTCATTCAAGAATAATTGCATCCGATTTAAATAAAGTTTTATAAAGAAATTGTAATCTCTTATCTATTTTATACCAAGGTTTTTATTTACATATATATTAAGAAAACTATCTGACTTATGAGGATTTGTCTGATCACGTCTACAAAAACATATGAAAAATCGATTATCTTTAGATATATCAGTTTTAGCTAACATCTGTTTATGGAGGTCGACAGATGAAATTCTTAGTCAATAACCAATAAGATTAGACTATCATATTTAACGTACAGCTAGAACTTTTTTTTTTTTAAACCGATAAAAACTCGTTTCTAACTAATTTTTGAAAGAGATTTTAATGAAAAATTGTTTTTAACTAAATAATCATCTGACATTTATTTTATTGAAAGAAATATGAGCAATGTCAACCATGAAAAAGAAGCATGAGTATTCAATAGTTTGTTTCTTATTTAGATACATTCTCCACATTTGAAGATACGAATTAATTAATAAGTCATCTATACACCCATAACCACTATATATTCATAAAATAATTACGCTGATAATTGAATATTGTCTGTAATCCGTAGAAGACAAATCTGATAGGATGCATATAATTCTAGTCGGGACGTTCCCACCATATAAAATGATTTTTCTATCCATTCTATGATGTCATAAATATCTTTCGTCAAGATCGAATATAAGGCATTCATTATCATTCAATCAACAATATTGAAATATTACGTATATCTCAAGATCTCAATTTGATATTTAGTTTTATTTGAATTATTTATAATCAAAACTTAAAATATTTTATTATTAATAAACGATATAATCAATACATCATGATGGTTTTATCAAATGAATACAATGTAATCAACCTTGTCCTTTGAATCATTCTTACAAAAAAACAAAAAAAAATTTTTCTTCACAGTGACGATTTATTAAAATTGATTTGCAGGAGCATAATTCATCATGTTTTAAATAGACGATAGATTGATTAGATCAATTTTATTTTTAATAAGAATTAAAAACTGTTGTCTGTCATCAGTAAATGAATATTAATGATGCTTCTTTTTTTTTTTCTTCGTTATATGATGTAAAATTAGTGTTAATAAACCAATACCTTGATATATTACTGCATCTGTAATAGTTATACGAAGCATGTGATTGATGTTTACACTTCATAATAGCCCATAGCGAAGACATTTGATAAAGGTTGAAAGTTGATGGTTTTTGTCATTTGTCAATAAAAGAAGAGAAATGGTATATGCTGTCATGTATCACTAGGTAGTAAAATATTCTTTTTTTTTTTGTTTAGAGAAAAAGCAAAAAGAATGTTTTTTTTTGTTTCGTCTAATCTAACAAATATTCAGATTTTTATTATAAAGATGTCATTTTGATGAATGACATTGTATGTAATTGTTGTTTTCTTATCAAATATGATATAACTTAAGGTTAAAAGAAATAATGAAGTATGGAATTTTTCTCCTAATTCAACCAAGTATGCGTACATAATTTTGTCATAGACTTAATTAATTATTGTAATCCTTGATAAACATAAGATAAGACTAGAGCTATATACAATTGTCTGTTTCAATCAAAGATATTTCATTGAAAAAAAAAATAAAACGATAATCTTCTAGATCTGATCATATCATTTTTATAAAAAAAATAATGTCCTAAAAAGGACGATAAGTTTTTTTTAGATATGTTTATTTATTTTATTCTACAAAATAATCTTGATTAGTATTAAATCTGTACTTTAGAATGTTAGTAATTTATCATATCATATATAATTAAATTCTATTGTGAACAACAGTAAATAACACATCTGGTTTAATTAAAATTCTAATAATATTGAATCAATATCTTTTGTGTCTGTAAATTATGTTTATTTCTAAACTGAAATAACAATTATCGCCAATGAATTACTGTTCCTAAAGAGTTATTCATCAAATAGTAGACTTTTGGATAGCTCTGTCTAAACTTTTGTAATTGTTCAGTTGCTTATTTAAAATGTCTTTTTCGATAGTTTGATGTCGAAAATATCTCAGTAAAATAATATTCTTTTCGATTGAAATGTTCAGGTTATTTTACAGATCATTAGATATATCTACGGGCAATATTTGATGTCAAAACTACAAGAGCCCACAGGAATCAATCCTTGTATATTTGTTTTGGTTTCTCGAAGGCGTCATTCTAGGCTCAAGATAAACTCGAACGGCAAGTATCAGTTCGGTTGATTTCCGGATAAGTATGATTATTCGGAACTGTAAGATATATTGATGAATAGGCACGTCCGAGAAATATGTATAAACAACATTATAATAAACGTTAATTTTACAACATAATGAATGATGGTAAAATATATGTCAAAAGAATGTGGCAATATGTAACATCCGAAAAAACGATTCTTTTTATAGGATTGATTATGCCGTCGTAGAGTGATATGAAAACAGTCTGTTACAACTGAAATAAACAATTTTTCATCGTCATGATATATTTCTTAAGATTTGTTTCTATTTTACTGGACAAAAAAACATCAGAATCAACCTAATGATTATTATTTTATTGGAAATTCATTAAAGTTAGAGTATTGCAGTCGAACTCATAAATAGAGTTCGACGATTCTAAAAATTATTCGGAATCGAAAGCTTGAAATTACCAGATCCATCGATACGATAATTTTAAATCTTGTGGGAGCATCTTTCACTCTTGACTTAATGAGTTTAAAGATGTCACATATTTCTATCTGATAATTTGGAAAAAAGATTCTTGCATATCTTATTGCAGCAGTAAATTTCTGAACATCACTCGTTTTAAATCAATCATTATTTACTCGCGATTTATTTTTGTAGAAAAACAAAATAAAAGCTTTATTTAATACAATAATTCATGCCATCTTTAATGAAAACTTAATAAAAAAAAAAATAATACTTCTCAAAAGTCGTTTCTTAGTTTGTGAAAGTTTAGTTTAAAATTTTTTACTGATACAGCCAAAATATTTAAACCAAACAAGTTAACAAACAAAGGAATATCGTTATATGTTAACATTGTCTTTACAGTTCCACCTTTTGAAACATGTATTAAACGATTATTTTCATGATCAGCTATAAGCCACTCATCATCAATCAATGAACAGCATCGAATTGTTTTCTCTTTGTTACACATTATATCCAGTTGAAGTGACCAAATACGCTCAAATGTTATTGAAGATTTCAATTCTATTCTCATAGTTTTATTCACATGATTTCTGATTAATAATGCAAGTGTTTCATTATTGTACTCTATACAAGTAATATCTTCAGTTTCCATACATGAATCAGGATATTTCAATTCCCTAATTAAATTTATTGCAGGTAATAGACTGAATTCTAAAATCGATGAACCATGAACTCTAGTTGATAAATATAGAGATGTATCAGAACAAGTACATGACATCCATCTTTCTTTTTTTATTGTTTCTATACGTTCAATCGACATTGTATTTTCATTGACAAGATAAATATCATTTAGTTCAATTACAATAAATTGTTTTAATGTTGATGACCAACACATATCATAAATCTGCCCATGATCCCATGAACTCTTCTTAACTACTGTCAAGTTTTGATCAAGTAAACATAGATTAGGTGCATCATGAAATAACAAGTATTGATCGTTGCTTGCCAATTCTCTAGAACTTCTATTAGAACGATTGATTGTTTTATAAACCGGTGAGAGTATCGACAAATCAAAACCATGATAATTTGTATCATTTATACGAATACAATTGGTGTCGATAACTAATGGACGAATGTTTATATGAATAGAACTTTGTTCGATGTTACTCATTTCTTTTTGAAGTTGACTAATAGTTGATGTTAGTATATCAATATCTTGTCGAGTTGCTTCTTGTTCACGAATGAGTTCCGATAGTTTTGATTGTATTCGTGTAATTTCTTCTCTTTGTTTCTCAACTTTTTCCTCAACAAACTGATTGAGTTGTTGACATTTCTTTTCAAAAAATGAATCAATCTGTTGATGACAATCTATTCTCCATTGTTCAAGTTTTTGACGATAGTGTCTCGTTTTTTCTTGAATATCAAGTGTCTTTAATCGATCTCCAAGTGAATTAACTTCATCGATGAGAGGATTTAATTGAGAATTCAATAAATCATTATGTTCAGTTAAATGAGGTATACAGAGATTCTGTTGACAACAATGACATAATGCGCGCGATGTACGTTTGCATCCGACGATAGCACATTGTTGAGACATTGAATGAAGTAAAAAAAGAAAAAAAGATTGTTCGTGTCGTTGTTGGTTGCTTAGATAAGAATAATGAAGTATATTTTCATCGTTCTATACTTAAACGTCTCTTTTGTTTGAAGAAGAACATACTAGACTTTCATCCAAACTAAAGCGAAATAGGATGTAGGCGTGGGATGTGTGTTGTGTTGATATGCTATGGATGTTGAGGCCGACGTCGACTTTCCTGATAACACCACCCACGTCTGTAGTCACACAATCATACCGATAAATGATTAATTTATTGAAAGAACATAATAGTTATTGACCACTAAATTTTATACTAATAGTTTGTTTTATTTACTGATAATTTGTATATCATAGTCAGAATACGGTACTGAGCATATTATTGGTTCTCTTCAAAATCATGCCCAACACATGACAGTTGTTGAAACAACTACGAATATATCATTAGTCTTATACGTGATATCAACAATGAATAATTTATCTATTTTATTTTTTATCAATAGTGACTCATATTAGGAATTTATTCACTTACCAAAACAGTGTTAAAATTCTGTTCATTAAGATCCTTCATCCTTCAGAAGCGTCGAATTTCGAAACGTGGCCCGTTGGAGACCGAATTCAAGCAGTCTTATGAGCTGAATGGTTATTTTCTTCGACTCACAGACTAGTTTACAGATTGAAGAGTCACTAACCTCTCATGAAAACGATGAAGAGAATGAAAAATAGGTTTTGTAAAAGAGTTGAACTCGCGGGTTACGCGTGAAAGCATAACTCAACCCAGGAAACTTGTAAATTATAACGATACCTAACCCGTGATCCGTTAGATGTGGAAACTGTGCACTGACCGTGACACGGCCAGATTGAATCAAAATGGATCAGTATGTCAACATTCCTGTTAGATACATTATTGAAGCTGTATAATTATGAACATCACTCGTTTAAAACGAATCATTATTTAGTCTCGATTTGTTTTTGTAGCACAGAAACAAAAGTTCTATTATTTAAAACAATTATTGAATTCATGATTATGAAATAAAGAAAACTTAATAAAAAATAATACTTCTCAAAAATCGTTATTTAGTTTATGAAAGTTCAGTCTGAAAGTCACAAGTGATACGATCAACATATCTGAGCCAAACAGGTTAACAAACCAAGGAGTATCAGTATATGTTAACATTGTCTTTACGGTTCCACCTTTTGAAACATGTATTAAACGATTATTTTCATGATCAGCTATAAGCCACTCATCATCAATCAATGAACAACATCGAATAGTTTTCTCTTTGTTCCACACTATATCCAGTTGAAGTGACCAAATACGGTCAAATGTTATTGAAGATTTTAACTCTATTCTCATAGTTTTATTCACATGATTCCTAATTAATAATGCAAGTGTTTCATTATTGTACTCTATACAAGTGATAAGCTCAGTTTCCATACATGAATCAGGATATTTCAATTCCCTAATTAAGTTTATTGCAGGTAATAGACTGAATTCCAATATCGATGAACCATAAACTCTAGTTGATAAAAATAGTGATGTATCAGAACAAGTACATGACATCCATTTTTCTTTTTTTATTGTTTCTATACGTTCAATTGACATCGTGTTTTCATTGACAAGATAAATATCATTTTGTTCAATTACAATAAATTGTTTTAATGTTGATGACCAACACATATCAAAAATATTTCCGTGATCCCATAAATTTTTTCTAACTACTGTCAAGTTTTGATCGAGTAAACATAGATTTGGTGCATCATGAAATAACAAATATTGATCGTTGCTTGCCAATGCTCTGAAAGTTCCATCAGCACAATTGATTGTTTTATAAACAGGTGAAAGTGTAGACAAATCAAAACCATGATAATTGGTATCATTTATACGAATACAATTAGTGTCGATAACTAATGGACGAATGTTTATATGAATAGAACTTTGTTCGATATTACTCATTTTGTTTTGAAGATGACTAATAGTTGATGTTAGTATATCAATATCTTGTCGAGTTGCTTCTTGTTCACGAATGAGTTCCGATAGTTTCGATTGTATTCGTGTAATTTCTTGTCGTTGTTTCTCAACTTTTTTCTCAACAAGTTGATTGAGTTGTTTGCGTTTCTCTTCAAAAAATGAATCAATCTGTTGATGACAATCTATTCTCCATTGTTCAAGTTTTTGACGGCATTCTCTCGTTTTTTCTTGAATATCAAGTGTCTTTAATCGATCTCCAAGTGAATTAACTTCATCGATGAGTGGATTTAGTTGAGAATTCAATAAATCATTATGTTCAGTTAAATGAGGTATACAGAGATTCTGTTGACAACAATGACACAATGCACGCGATGCACGTTTGCATTCGTAAACAGCACATGATTGAGACATGGAGTAAAGTGAAAAAGATTGTTTGCTTCGTTGTTGCTGACAAAAATAATAAGAAAAATGAAGTATTTTTTCACCGTTCGATACTCAAGTGTTTTTTTGAAGAAGAACACAAAAATTGTTTCACATTATGGTTTGAATAATTGCATGTTAGACTTTCGTCTAAAGGAACGCAAAAAAATGGAGAAATGGTGCTATTTCGTATTCAGTTTTGACATCTTGATTGAATATGTTACAGTTTTACTCAAAATCACTTACGCAGGAAGTATCCGAACTGATAACCTCTGTTTGAGCTCATAAATTGTGGACAAAGAAGTCTTGGTAAGACTAAAAAAGTCTAACAGAGTTAGTGCCCAGGAACTGGTAGGTCTGAGTTACGGTCATTTAGCTGCATTGCCAGTGTAGTTGTAATTTTTTTCTGAAAAACCAAATAATCAAATATCAATCTAAAATTCAGCCTATAGATACGTCTGATAAGTCTAGGAGTATTTCGAAAGTTTCAGACGAAACTGATGTTCCTTGGTCAAGATATTGAATTCTCAAGTAAACTCGTTTTTAGGAAACTCAATATTTGGAGAAAAGAACATTCTTTTCAGATGAAACTTACAAAATATTCCCAGACTCATCAGGCCTATCTATGGGCAAAACTTCAGGTCGAAATTCTATTATTCAATTTTTTTTGGTAAACTCTTAAAGTTGGACCAAAACGTTCAGAAAAATCGTCATAGTTATACTACAGAATCGCATGCCAACGAGCTCTTTGAGGATTTTTTAATCTTACCGAGACCTTCTTGTGAACTCAATCTGGACTCAAACGGCGGGTATCAGTCAGAATCGTTTCCTAGTTAGGATGGACTACTGTGAAAAAATTTTTAGAAGTTAATCGATTTTTTTTATCAGAGATAAATTTGTTTGCCATACTCATTATTAATGGAAGCACATCGCATATTCAAATTTTTTTATCAGTAATAGATATGAAAGATTTGAGCTGACTTACAATACTTGCATTTGTACGAAAGAAAGAGAATGACTGTGGTAAAACTAGATACGAGATTTCTTCGTTAGATGCCGCTGATCACTCGGGTATTCTCAATCATTAAATTAATTATATAGATGTATTTAAAATAATCTACAAATTAAAAGAAAAGCAATATAGGATGCCAATTCGCCTAGCAATAATCTTACTACAATAGTGGATCATAACTAAAACTTCATTCGTTAAAAATCATCTGGCCTTTGAAATCCTATTTTCAGTTGTTCTTCTAAAAACCATGCTGATTGGTTGATCGAATATTTCATGCAAACAAAAAAAGTGCATTATATTACATAATAAAAACTTAGAAAAAAAAAGATACTATTTTAATAATAAATAAAACTTTGTGTTTTTCTAGATTTTTCATGTATATATGTCATTGGTATCTTTTTCTTTTGTCTTTCATTTGTATTTATGCTAATATCAATAGTAATAATATTCATTATCCAGCTATATTTATTCCTGGCAATGGTGGATCACAAATTTGGGCACGATTAAATCGTACAACTCCTACACCACATTTTTTTTGTGCTCGTCATTCAGATTGGTTTGAATTATGGTTCAATGTTCGTCTACTATTACCTGAAGTTATCGATTGTTTTATTGATAATATGCGTTTAACATATAATTCAACAACAAAAAAAACATCAAATTTAGAAGGTATAGACATACAAATACCAGGTTTTGGTGAAACATCAACTATTGAATATTTTGATTCTTCAAGTTATTCTTATTCATCTTATTTTGCACCTATGATAAGAAGTCTTGTTACACTTGGTTATACACGTGGTATTAATCTACGTGGAGCACCGTAAGAATTTATTTTAATTAAATTAATCAAATAAATTTATTTTGATAATTAGATATGATTTTCGACGTGGTCTTGATGAACAAGATGATTATTTAAATAATTTAACACAACTTGTAATAGATACTTATGAAAAAAATAATCAAACTAAAATTATATTTATAACACATAGTATGGGAGGTTAATTATTCTTTTTAAAAATAATTAGCGTTATAAATAAAAAAAAAATTAATTTAGGTCCATTTGCATTATATTGGCTTCATCAACAAACAAATAGTTTTAAAGAAAAATATATTCATTCAATGATCAATATTGCAGCACCATGGGGTGGTGCTATAAAAGCTCTTCGTTTGATGGCTAGTGGTGATAATATTGATGTAAGATATTAAATAAAAAATTATTTTTTTTTTCATTAGTTAGTATTACTACTACTTACAATAAAAATTTTGTCCACAAGTAGAGTATGAGATATAGACATTTTAGTGTAATTTTTCTACAGAACTTTCCTTTTAAGTAGAATCAAAATTTTAAGCTTTACCCATACAAAGGCTTGAATCTAGAGAGCTGCGGATCCTTCCGGACCCGGGCCCGACTGGGTCTGGGTCCGGGTCTAAACCTAAGAGAAACGTCAGACCCGGTCTGCATTAAGTTATGAATGGAAATATATAACAATAACAATTGAAGTCAACAAAATTGAAAAAGAAACAGTCAGAAATAATTTTACACTCATTTTACCTTTAAAGTTGCCAATAAAGAGCTAAAATTGTGTTTCCTTTTCTGTTCATGTACTCATAGGGTGCCAAATATTGGTGAAAAAAGGATCGGGTCTGAAAATTTAGTTTTTCTGGGGTCCGAGTCCAAAAAAACATGGACCCGCAGCTCTCTACTTGAATCAGATGAATTCAAAAGCTATTTAAAACAGTACAAATCCTTCATTAAAATCTCTCTAGATAATCGTACGATAAAAATTTTGGTTTCAAAACTTGATCGAATCTTCAGACGACTGATTGTTAAGAGAAAGTTTTTTTGAAGTCCGATATTACACTAAAAGTTTTATCAAAGATGCGCCGGTTCATCTTGAAGGATTTGTCTTGAATTTTGTTTTCTTTTTGCTCATTAATTATTCATTTCAGGTTTATGTCGTTTCACCAATTCGTGTTCGTCCTTATCAACGTTCGGCACCATCAACTGCATTTGTTATGCCAAGTGTTAATTTTTGGACAAAAGATGAAATAGTTATTGTTGCACCAACACGTAATTATACAGTTTATCAATATAAAGAATTTTTTGATGATATAGAATATCCAATTGGATATGAATATTGGCTTAATAATAAAAATTTATTAGAAGAATTAAAACCACCTAATATTGAATTACATGAAATATATAGTTCACAAATGCCTACACCCGGTGTACTTTTATATAATAATCATTCATTTCCAGATTTACAACCAGCTATTTTACCTGATGATGGTGATGGAACAGTAAATTTAAGAAGTTTACTTGGATTTAAAAATTGGAAAAATAAACAAAAACAAGATATTCATACATTAGAATTACCTGGTGTTGAACATCTAGCTATTTTAAGACATCCAATGACAATTAATTATGTTGTACAAGTACTTACAGGTCAATTTGATAAAAAATAGATCTTTTTATTTTATTTCTGTATATATATAACACAGATATTTTTATACCCGCTGATTGTTTTTTTTATGTATATGTATTTTTCTGGGAGACAAAAAAAATCTAAATTATAGTCATTTTTATTTTGTTTTAATGTTAACAAATTATTTGTTATAAAAAAAAAAAGAATAGTCAAGCCAGTATAGCTGAATATTTATGTATTTGTATTTGATTATCGATATAGATTTAAAGATTTTTGTATGTATGTGATGATTTGATAGTTTTAGTTTCGTTCCACGTTTTTGAAACCCCGAATTCTACTTAAAGTATAAATAGAACGAATAGAGATGTGCAGCTTTAGTGAAAATGTGTCAGTGTAATGAAGAATAGTCGCCGATAAAGATATATTACACAGAGACCGAATCGAATTGAATTTTACTGGATCGATTCGTTTTCACTCTCAATTGCAAAATTTTAACAATAAATTATTTTATTTATAATTCCGAAAAGATTATGATGATACATCCATTAATCTTCATATTGTATTGATATTTAATGTTATTATTAATCAAATTAAAAGATATAGGGTATATGAATACTTAAAATTCTTGATTTTTAGTTTATTAACAACAAAAATATTTTAAGATGAAATAGTAAGTTGAAGAATTTCAATAGATTGAATAATATCTGTATCAATAGAACAAATATTCAAAGATGATAGATCTAGATAAAAAACAAAAATAATAATAATATTTGTTGTGGTTTTTTTTTGTAAAAATCGAAATATTATACTTAATGCTTGTCGAAATTGATTATATGTTGATTCATTACGAATAGCATTTGCAATATAAGCTGAACATTGTTTATTTATTTGTAAAAGAATTTTAATTACTTTTACTAAATTTTCAATAACTGATGGATCATAAACAACATCTAATTGTAAAGAAAAATATTGATAATGTAATATATTTATTTATTTACCTGTAGCTAAAATAAAATTATAACAATTTTGATTATTCTCATCTATTGAATATTGATTCCAATTTAATTCTTCAATTTTTATTTGTTTCTAAATAAAATAAAATAAAATAAATTATTTATATTATTCTTATTTTGATTACATTGAATATATCATCTGAAAAATTAAGTAAAATATTTTGTCGTAATAAATTTAAAATCATTGAAGAATAATCAGTAAATGTATATGATAAAATTTTATCAGAATATTTTAATAAAGTTAAACCAAGTAAACCAGAACCAGCACCTAATTCGATTATACGTCTACAAAAAAAA